>CM028378.1:176441329-176488044 GCA_013146195.2 Codonopsis lanceolata
AAAACTTGTAATGACAAGTGTAAAGCCAAATATTGTGAGCCGTTTGATATATGTCCTGGTGCTACAATGACTGATGATGAGATGTGCAATGTTACTTTCACTTCATTAAAATCTCATATTGCCGGATCATGGTACTTTGACAGTGGGTGCTCTAGACATATGACATGTTCAGTTGAAAATTTGAAAGATTATGTGAGCATCAATGGTGGGTCTGTGACCTATGGTGGTGGTGCCGAAGGGAAAATAATTGGCGGAACATTGAATGTTGAAGGCCTTCCAAATCTCACGAATGTTTACCATGTGGAAGGACTTAAAACAAATTTGATCAAGATAAGTCAATTGTGTGATGATGACCTTTTGTAAGGTTTGATAAAAATTCTTGTGAAGTTTTTGATCAAACTAACAGATGTCTTCTGACAGGTACAAGGTCATCGATAATTGTTACATGTTCAACAATAGCCAATCATGCCAAAAAGCTAGTCTTGATGTTACAGATCTTTGGCATCAGAAACTTGGACACATGAGTTTTCGTAAGCTCCATGAGCTTGTGAGGCATGATGCTGTTTAAGGATTACCAAATTTAGAAAAGAATTATACAAAGGTATGTGGCCCACAGCAAAAGGTAAACAAACCAAGGCTCCTCATCTTCCCATAACACTGTTCCACATCTAGGTGTCTAGAGATGATCACACTGATCATGGGTCCCATTGAGGTAGAGTTTAGGTAGAAAAAAATACACCTTTGTATGTGTGGATGACTTCTCTAGATATACTTGGGTGATATTCTTAAGAGAAATGCGAAACTTTTGAGGCATTCAAAATTTGGTACACGGAGTGTGATGAACTTGTATGATCTAAAGCTTATTAGAATTAGATCAGATCATGGCACGGAATATGAAAACTCATCCTTTTCTAATTATTGTGCCTCCAATGGTATCTCACATGAATTTTCTGCTCCAAAAACTCCACAACAAAATAGAGTGGCGGAAAGAAAGAATAGGACATTACAAGAGATAGCTAGGGTGATGTTAACCTCAAAAAATTTGGCTAAAAGATTTTGGGTTGAAGCCTTAAATACTGCTTGTCACATTGGAAATAGGGTCTTCTTAAGACCAGGTAGCACAATGACTCCATATGAAATTTTTCTTGGAAAGAAACCAACCTTAAAATACTTTCATGTTTTTGGTCAGGTATGTTACCTTCTCAATGATAGACCAACCTTCCAAGTTTGATTCTAAGAGTGATGTTTGTCTTCATGGGTTATTCTACTAATAGCCAAGCTTTACGTGAGTTTTTAATGTTCTGACTAAGACTATTATGGAGTCCATGGACATTATTTTTGATGATCTAACCGATCTTGGCCACAAAACTGTTGAAGAAGATGTTTCAGGGATCCTTAATTTTGGAGATTTTGATCCGAAATGCTTAATCCGAAATCGAAGATCATGTGTTCGCCAGTTCTGCAGATGATGAGATACAATGTATCACCCAATGTGATTCGAATGTAGCTACATCGAAGTCACATTGGCGACGTAAACCCGATAGAAGCGGCCGGAGCAGTATCCTGATCAGAAGATATTCACCTAGATTGGTGAACGAGTGACTTGATATTCCTAGCAAGATCCAGAAAATCCATCCATTTTCTCAAATCATAGGTAATGTACAGGATGGTGTGTCAACAAGAAGGAAGGGTAAGGTGGATTACAAGAAACTCACATGCATGTCCACAATAGAATTTGATGAAATTCATGCTTCTTGTTTTGTTTCCACCATTGAACCCAAAAATATGCAAGAGGCTCTTAAGGATGAAAGCTGGATAAATGTCATGCAAGAGGAACTAGATCAATTCACAAAAAATGATGTTTGGTATCTTGTTCCTAGACCCACTTCAATAAATGTTATTGGAACAAAATGGATTTTCAAAAACAAAACTAATGAAGTGGGAGAGATAATAAGAAATAAAGCTAGAATTGTGGCTCAAGGGTATACACAGGTTGAGGGGGTGGATTTTGATGAAACTTTTGCTCCTGTAGCCCGTATTGAGTCCATCCGTCTGCTACTTGCCATTGCGTGTTTTCTTGACATAACTCTTCAACAAATGAATGTGAAGAGTGCTTTCTTAAATGGCATTCTTGAAGAAGAAGTTTTCGTTGAACAACCAAAAGGCTTTGAGGACCCCCATAAACCCAATCATGTGTTTAAACTGAAAAAGGCATTGTATGGTCTAAAACAAACTCCTAGAGCTTGGTATGGGAGGCTTACAGACCATCTTTTAAAAAGTGGGTTTAGAAGGGGAGAGGTGGATAAAACTATTTTTATTCAAAATCAAGACAAACACATTTCGATAGCTCAAATCTATGTTGATGACATTGTGTTTGGATCCACCTCCAAATCCTTGGAAAAATAGTTTGTTAACTGCATGACTTCCACGTTTGAGATGAGTATGGTTGGTGAGTTGACCTATTTTTTAGGAATTCAGATTAAACAATCACAAGAAGGGATGTTCATATCTCAAGCCAAGTATGCTCTTAACTTGGTGAAGAAATTCAACATTGAGAATGGAAAACATAAGAAAACCCCTATGGGTACATCCAATAAACTCAATAAAGATGAAAAATCTGAAAGTGTTGACCATACCTTATATAGAAGTATGATTGGTAGTCTGTTGTATCTAACTGCCACCCGTCCAAATATTATGTACAGTGTGTGCTTGTGTGCTAGGTATCAAGCAAACCCTAAAGTTTCTCACTTGAAAGCAGTGAAACGAATAATTCGATATGTTGGTGAGACTTGTGGCATGGGTTTGTGATATACTAAGCACACAAACACCAATTTAGTTGGGTTTAGCGTTGCTGATTGGGCTGGTAGTGTGGATGACATGAGAAGCACATCTGGTGGTTGTTTTTATTTGGGAAATAACCTAATTTCATGGTTTAGTAAGAAACAAAATTGTGTAGCCCTATCAACAGCTGAATCTGAGTATATAGCTGCTGGTAGTGGCTGTACACAACTTTTGTGGATGAAACAAATGATCAATGATTATGGTTTACACAGTAATATATTAACCATGTATTGTGACAACACAAGTGCCATAAGCATAGCCAAAAATCCAGTTCAACACTCTAGAACCAAGCACATAGACATAAGACACCATTTCATTAGAGACTTGGTTGAACAAGACATTGTTTGCATCGAACATGTGGGAACATAAAATCAACTGGCTGATATTTTCACAAAGAGTAGAGATTTTGAGAGATTCATAAATCTTCGGAAATCTCTCGGTATGTATGCCATGTAATCCCTCACTTGTTAGTAATAAAAATATATATAAAAAAAATTTAGGCATCTTGCATTGTTTTAGGGGGGCACACTAGTTTCACTCTGTATGTTTTTAGTCCCTTTGATTGATGTTTTGGATATACATTCAATATGTGCTATGATTTTCTTGTTCTAATTCTCCTCACCATCTCCCTAAAAGATTGTATTGAAATTGACAATTTTCTTAACCACAAAGGAAAGAGCTACCTTTTGAAATTTTTGGAATGCTGCAATTTGTCAATGTACTATGGAGCTTAGGCTTTCTTGGGTTGATCTTGACTAAATTGACTCCCTTTAATAGACAAAGTGTGAAAGCTACCTAACGGAAAAGAGCTACCTATGGACAAGGTTGTGACATCTTTCTTTTGGAACTGTGAATCCTCGGATTTCATGGGTTGATCAATAAGTTAAGTTGCTACCCTTGGTAAATAGTGTGAAAGGTTCCTAGTGGTTTATGTTGAATATGCTTAAAATAAAGTAAAGATATTCTCATAGGGAAATAAAGTACCTATTGTGTTTATGGGAGTTTGTGTTTATTTGGTGAAGAAAAAAAAATGAGAATTTGAACATAAAATCACAATTTTGGCGAATGTGTTTTCCAATGCAGCTACATTGGGAACTACATTCGGATGATCTAGACATTTCACATGTGTGTGTTTGCATTCTTTCTCTTGTTTTCCTGCACATGTTAGACATACCTTCTAGGACATATTGTTTTTGATCATATCAGCCCCTTAAGTTTCTGTTCTTCATTAACAAATTAGTGCAACTTCTGCTCCATTGCTCACCAAGTTAATATTTTATGTGGTTGTCTAATCTATGTGTTCATCATGGGTTTCAGAACTGGTCTATAACTATTGATTTTGGTAAACTTGTGTGATTACAATTTTGGTTAATTGGATATTGTGCACTTTCAAAATGTTTGATCAATTTTGTAAAATTCAAATTTCAAAATCAGAATTTGGTTGTTATTTTCTCTCATTAAAATACTCCACCTATTTCTCATGGCAATAACAGCAGATTTCTATCTCCTCTATATTGGTGGTTGATATTTGGTTTTTATCTAAATTTTGAAATTTGAGTTGAAGACTAGGACTTCTCACATATTAATGAGGATTAATAGCTAATTGGGTTTAGTAGTGTTTTTAGAATTGTGCTTACAGGTTGAGAAAGACACTTCTCCCAGAAGCTTCCGTCTTCAAAATCCGGCTGAGTAGCTATCGAACAGATCTTCTCTCCTCCTTAATCTCTTGTTTCTCATCATCTTCCTTGTACCTTCAACTAAAAATCTTCAAATGGCTTCTTCCTCGTCTATTCCTGAATCTCCAAAAGCCAATTCACCCGCTGATGTAGCTTTCGATGAAGCTACATCCAGCCCTCTTTCCTCACCCGAAAACCCCAATACGGCTATTGTCTTAGCTCAATCTCTCCCAGAACCTCTGATGATAATCCTTCCTGGTGAAAAGGGCAATGCTATAGATATGGATAATCCGGGAGATCTGTTTGGGTTACCTCAAATTGGTAACCCTAGCACGCGGAAATCCAAGAGGCTTCGTGGAATTCCGTCTAACTATGAAAATCCAAGTGCAGCTGATGTTCGAGATGCTAAGAAACACAAGGTTGTTGAGGGAATTTTTGAAGAATCGGTGATTATTGAGAGCGACCCAGAGGATCCAGATTTTATTCCAACGACTGGTACAACCCCTGTTGTTCAAGAACAACCATCTTCTTCAACGATCAAAATTGCTCCAGTTGCAGAAGCAACCAAGGATGATGATTACCTAATCCCGTCTCCTCGCGTAGTTTTTCCCACAGATTCCTTCACACAAGATAAAGATTCATCTGATGTTGAGGCTATCTCTCCCTCTGAGTCCAATGCTGACATGAAATTCTCGGACGACGATAATACTCTGGCCAACTATTTGGTCAAATTGAAGAATGTGACTCCAACTCCACCACCTTCGGCAGCCGAATTGCCCCAACAACCCAGTTCATCATAATTTGATGACAGCAAGGAGTTGACACCTGAAAATAGTGAGGAAACTAAAGAGGTCCCAGTTCGATTCACTCGAAGCCGGCTATCTGCTACCAATGTAGCTACATCCAAACGTTCTAAGGCCACTGCTTCTTCGATGGGTACTCCTTTCTCTCTTAAATTTGTGTCTAAACCTGCTTCTGTTCGATATAACACTTCTAGAAAAATTGTAGATGAAAGAAATATTCTGTCCACTGAATTGAATGAACAAAATCTCACCTCTTTTTTCTCTGATAGAGGTTTATTAGGCACAATTTCTTCAGCTTCACCTTATTTTCGAGAATTGATATATGAGTTCTATGCAAACCTTGAAAAACCCATCTGTTTACCTTCTGATGCTCATTTTGAAAAAAGTGTTTGTTAGAGGAAAATGGTATACTTTCTCTTCTTCTGTCATCAACACCATGCTGAACACACCTGAATCTGGTCCTTTTGAGATGGATATTGATTTGAACTCTTATGTCTTTGAGCTTACTGGTGGGACTTTGTCTCAATGGCCTGCTAAAGGCAAATTCACTTAGCACCTCACAACTATCCTCTCTTTATGCTTTCCTGCACAAAGTATGTTGTGCAAACTGGTCACCCACTACCAATTCCAACACACTTACTGAGGAGCATGCTAAGGTGCTCTACTTGATTGGGACTAATGGACCTTTTGATTTTGGTCATTTTGTTTTTCGAAAAATCTCCTCTTTGGCTGAAACTGAAGAAGATAAGAGGTCATTAATTTTTCCATCCTTGATATATAAAATCCTAGTTTCCCAGGGATATTCTCCTCTTCCTTCTACTAGGTTGTCAACCCTTCTTGAACCTCTTCACATTTCAGCCAAACTGTTGAGGGGAGATAGGGTTGTGAATCTGCCCCTTATTCATCCCTATGCACCAGTCACTTCTGTTCCTAGTTCTTCACTGCCAACAACCTCTACTTCAGACAATGTTCCATCCAATGTTGCTACATCGACCACAACTGCACACCCTACTACACCAATGTCTGTTGCTTTTGTTACTGAACAGATGGCCATGGTCCATTCTCAATTGGCAATTCTGGCTACACAGACTTCTCTGCTCACATCTTTAGCTGCTCAGTATTCAGATTGGTTGGCACTCCATTCTGGTCAAATAGGGGGTGGTGCAAGTGTTCAAGCTGCTCCAGATGTCTCTGCTGTTCCTGAAGCTGATCCAGAAACTGAAGAAGCTGAAGCTTAGCAGGATTGAATTTTTGAAATATGTGGTTCTTAAAACTGTGGTTGTGTTTGAAACTTGAGCTGTTTCTGAACATTTCTATTGGTTCTTGATTCTGTGGTCTGTAACTCCTAAACATCTACATTGCTTCATGGTTGATTATGCTTGGTTGATCATGTCACTATGTTTGTTTAGTACTCATGTTTAGGGGTATCTGGGCTATTATCTCTAACCTTTGCAGGAAATTATATGATTTGGTCTTGAAACACTTGGTTTGGATTTGACCAGAAATATTCAACAAAGGGGGTGATTGTAAGGGTAAAATATTCAACAAAGCTTTACTTGTTTTCACATTTCTTTGTCAAAATAGGATTTTAGATAAGTTTGTGATAATTTAGGACTTAGTATATTGTTTTAGATTTAGTTTAGTTATTTTTGGTAGCAAAATCTTTTTCTAGATTTCGGCTACACCATATTTGGTAAGTAAAGCTTGGGAAAAATCCTAGTCAAACTAAGTCTCTTAACTTCCTTCATATTTGGTAACAAAATCCTACACTATTGGTAAGTTGTTGATTATTTCCTTATTGGCTAATCCTTTTCCTTGTAGTAGATGGTTTCCTTTATGTGTTGTGTAGGTTATCGTGCGTATATATTGAGGAGCTGGAATGCGGATTTTCTGTAGAGTTTCAGAGAAAGAACAAATACAATTCATCCTTGAGCAGAAGCAAAAAAATCCTGAAGTTGTTTTCCAGATCTGAAGATCATACTCTCGCTGAAGGTTGTCAATGTTACTACATTGACAGTAACATCAGATTTCTGGAAAAACAGTTTGTGCTTCTAGTTTTGTTTAAAAGAGGCTGAGTTTGTTTTCTTCCCACGTTTTGTTTAACTGTTTTATGTGGGGTTTTTTGTTCTCCAAGATTCATTATCTTGTGAGAATTTTTTAGTAATTTCACTAGCATTTTGCGTGTAAAACAATCATTCCTTTTTAGTGAATTTTATGTGGTCTTGAGGCTAAATCTACAAGTATTATCTTGTAGATTGTTTTTGGTAAAAATTTGAGTTCAATCTTTCTGATTTGTGCTGTGTTAAAATCAATCTTCCGCTGCTACTATTATTTGCTGTTACATTATGATTCCCATTGTAGCTACAATCACAGCTACATTGGTAATCACATTGATCTCTCTTGAGAATCCGTGCTATTACGTTCTTTCAAAGATTAATGGGACCCTCAATGATAAACAAAGAACGCGGAATTAGAAGATCGAACAATGAAAGTAACGAGAATAACGATAAAAACGAAAATAACGAAATAAGATAAAGGATAGAAAGTCTCCCTTGATCTGCTAGTCGCGATTGACTAGGAACCTCGGGGTGCGGTAGAGAACCTTCGACGCAATTGCCGGAGACCCACGACCACGGAACGCCACAATCTTCCAACTCGTGAAGATTGATAAGTTCAAGGTGGTTTCCAATCCAAGAAACCCAAATACTCTCACAAACTCAATTGTGGAGAAACACAAGTGTATAAGAACACTCAAACAAAGCTTATGCTTTAATTATATCTTTTACAATGAGTTTAGAGCTGCCTTTTATAGGCTTTAAAATGCAACAATTACTAAGGGATGAATCAAGTCTCAAAGCTGGTCCAACTTCGGAGAAGAAAACAAGAAGACTGTCCAACTTTCAGGACCGTCCAACTTTAGGATTGTAAGGGACGGATTCTTCAGTTGCTGATTTCTTGAGAATTGTTTTGATTCCAAGCCTTTTGCTGCGACCAAAAGGTCTTCTAACTTCCCAAACATGACACTTGAGCCCCTCCATTTGTAGAGTGCCAATCCTTGGCCCTAGGATCACATTAGAGTTGGGGTTAATTTAAAGAGCTATGATATTACGAGCTAGAGCTTGTGATATTATTACAAGCTTGAGTGTTAGTGCTGTTAGATCAAATCTACTAAAATTTTTACACTATTAGATCAAATAGGGTATTTTTTAAATAAGGATGTAGATATTCCAAATCACCATCAACTTAATCATCCAATGACTCTAACACTAAAGCTTGTAATAATATCACAAGCTCTAGCTCGTAATATCATTTGTCTAATTTAAATACTAATCAGAGGGGAGAGAGAGTTGAGATTAATTACCTGGGGAAGAAAGATCGCAAAGGAGGAAGGAGTCGGCAACATAGAGGATTTCGGGGTGAGGGACACCAAAACAAAACACATCAGACCCGTTATTGTGAACTCTACGAATTGAAATCAACTGAATTCACTCTAAAATACATGTGAACTGCTTTGTTTAAAGTGATATTCTCGCAACAGTTCGAAACTGCTCAAAATGAGTGCTCAGATATTGAATTGATTGAAGGTTCATAATTTTTTAGTTTTTTGAAATCAAATCAATTAAAAAACCCATCAAAGAAATCACATACACCTAGAACCACTCAAACAAACAAAAACTCAAGAAAGAAAGGAGAAAAAGAGAAAGGAAATGAAATATCAAGAAAACGTAGAAAGAGATAATAAAATAAATAAACTAAAGAAAACTAACAAAAAATTAAGAAATCAATGAAAAATAATAATAATAAACCATTGAAACAGAAAGAAAAAAAATGTAAAACATATGAAAAGAATAAATTAAGAAATTATAAGAAAAAGATAATCAAAAAAGAAAAGGCAAGAAACCGGAAAAAAAAAGGCAAGAAGAGAAAAAAATAAACGAAAAAAATCAATCAAATTAAAGATAATATACAGAATGATGAAAAGAAAAGAAATGAACAAAATTAAATTAAAAATTAAAGTCACCTTGGATCTTGGTACAAAATGGTCTTTCCCAATTTACAATGGCTTCGATCTTGGTACAAAATGGTCCACTGAGATTCCATCATCGGATACCACATGCCCTAAAAAAGTCACCTTGTCTAGCCAAAATGAGCACTTTTTGAATTTGGCATAAAGCTTCTCTTCCCTCAAGATTTGCAATACCACTCTTAAGTGTTGTTCATGTTCTTCCTGTGTCTTAGAGTAGACCAAGATATCATCGATGAAAACAATCACACATCGATCGAGGAATTTCTTAAATACCATATTCATCAAGTCCATGAACGCGGCTGGGGCGTTCGTCAACCCAAACGACATCACCAAACTCGTAATGTGGTGATATCTTGACCGAAGGTCGATCTTTGAGAAATAGCATGCACCTTGCAGTTGATCGAACAAATCATCAATCCTAGGTAATGGATACCTATTTTTAATAGTGGCCCGATTCAATTCTCGATAATCAATTCCTTTTCCAATAACTCCTGCAATTGTTCCTTAAGTTCTTTGAGCTCAGCCGGTGCCATTCTATATGGTGCTTTAGAAATGGGAGCCGTCCCGGGTATTAGATCGATTCCGAACTCTACTTCACGCTCTGGTGGTAGTCCAGGAAGATCTTCAGGAAACACGTCTTCAAATTCTTTTACTACTGGAAGCGATTCTATGTTAGCGTCGGATTTACGGGTGTCGATGATAGAGGCTAAGTATCCTTGGCAACCCTTCCTTAGTAATCGCCTAGCCCTTAAGGAAGAAATTAAACCTGACAATATAGTCAGCCTTGACCCCTTAAAACGGAACTCTGATTCACCTGGTACACAGAATACCACTTCCTTCTCAAAACAATCATCAACCTTCGCATGGAACGCAGCTAACCAGTCCATACCCAAGATTACATCAAAATCTTGAATGTCTAAAGGAATGAAATCGATGGGCATTTCTCTATCTCCTATCTTCAAGGAGCAGCTTCTAAACACCGAATTTACTGGAATAGACTCCTTAGTTGGGGTATCAATTACTAATCCAATGTCTAATTTCTGGGGTGTGAGTTTCATACGACGTGCAAGTGATGTGCATATAACTGAATGCGTGGCACCAGGGTCGATCAATGCATATACATTTCGTGAGCAGAGTTGGACAGTACCTGCCACCACGTCGTTTGTTGCCTTGGCATCCCTTACTGTCATTGCAAAAATCCTTCCTTGCCCCGGCGATTTCATTTTATCTTCTGTCACTGGGCACTCCTTGACTCTATATCCGACCTTTCCACAATTAAAGCAAGCCCCCTTCCCATGATAGCATGCTTCGGTTGGGTGATTTCTTCCGCACTTGTGGCATGTCAAATTGGTGTTTTGATTCTGCCATTTATTTTGATTGTACCCCTGGTTATGATTCTGAGTTCTATTTGGCTGAACAACCTCTCTGTTACGACCGCCATCTACATTCCTCCTTTTATTTCCACCCCCGGCGACTTCTTGACTGTTTGATTGCCCATGATACTTTCCCATGTTATTCTCAAAACCTCTCTTCTTCTCGTATCTCTTTCTTCGGTACTCAGCAGAACATAGTTCGATCATCCGGGCGCGGTCTAGAACATAGCTAATTTGATCGCTTAGGCCCCTCTCAAACTTTCTAGCCTTCTGACCTTCACCTCGAATGAGTTCTGGAGCGTATTTCGACAATTCCGTGAACTTTGCATCGTACTCATCGACTGACATTTTTCCCTGTTCGAGGTAAAGAAATTCCATCTTCCTGTTGAAGGCTTCACGGAACATTTCCCAGCTATAAGCTTCTACTCCATTTGCTTCTGCTGTCCTCTTCTCCGATTTCCACCATTGATTAGCCTCCCCTTCCAAGACGAATGTAGCAAAGTTTACCTTCTGTTCATCGGTGCATGCCATGGTCCCAAAAATTCTCTCCATGTTTTCTAACCATTCCCCTGGTTCCTCGACGCTTGGCTTGCCAGAGAAGGTCTTAGGTTTCATTCTATGGAAGCTTTCCAGTAGTTCCCTAGTGGTTTGGTTGAGCTGGTGGTGCAGCAGCAGTAGCCGCTGCCGCAATTGCAAGTGATGCATTAGCTTGACCAATGCTTGCCGTAATGGCTTGCGTGAGGCCTTGGATAAGGGCCACTAGCTTCGGGTCTACAGGAGTAGGATCGTTCGTGTTATTTCCTGGTTGTGGCCCGACAGGGTCTTCTGCAACTCTTGAGGCAGAGTCTTCAACGACTCTTCTACCTCGGCCACCCCATCCACGTCCGCGGCCACGCACACCTCCCCGTGTTCCACTTCGTCCACCTCTAGCCATCTTTTACTGCCACAAGCATAGCGAGATGTCATAAGCGTAAGTTTAGATTTTTATTCTGTCCGAACTAAAATTTTAAATCCATATCCAGGATAAATCTTATCGTACCATGTGTTGGGTATTTATCATAAAATTCAGAAACACAAACAAAACCATCCTTTATTAATTCAATGAAAATAAAGAGTCTCAAAAACTTTATTAATTCAAAAATATTCTGTCTCAAAACATAACTCCGTCAAATTCTTCTAGGACTCCTTATGGGTTCTTTAGAGTACGCCACGTTTCTTCAAAATTAGCCCATTTATAGCCTCTCGCGACCAGCCCACTCTTGGGAGATCAGCATGAAGAGTCATGTCAATGTCTTGACATGTTAGGACGATTTCCCTAAGGAACCTATGGTGTCTTGTACGGGTCTGATGCAACTCGCGCTCTAACTCTCCCACCCGAGCGTCCAACTCTTGTATGAGGTTTATTGCATGTTGGTGACGATTATCGCTTATGTCACTACCTTCCTCGCCGTCCGGAAGCTCTTCAGGAACCTCTTCATGCTTCTTCCGGAATCTCTTCAGGGACCTCTTCAGGGATTTCTTCGGCAACCTCTTCAGGGTCTTCCTCGGATTCGCTCACTGGGTCATCATCCTCGGGTTCAGAATCAGAAGGATTTCCCATATGTCAGTTTTCTAAATCAAGATCCATCTAAAATCAACAATTAGGTTAGATAATACATTGTAATGAGATCTACATTGTGCCCGTTCATTTGAACTCCGTCGTACCCGTTCTTTGTCATTCTAAATTGTAGATCTCATTACATATATCTCACTTATATTTATATTTCATTGAGATATTTTTTTGTGAAACCAAGTTTCCGTTGGAATATTATTTTTGAAATCCTACTATGATCACTAAGTTGAACAACCCGACTACTGGGGTAAAGTAGCATTTTGAATTTGATATTTGATTATGAATTTTGCCACCTGGCCCGTGGCTTGGTTATCCGGATATACCATTATGAACTGTTACTTTTTGTACATTGTGAATCTTTGTTAAAAAAAAGGTCTTGCGACCGCTTAGGTGACCATGGTATCTGCGGGTTGGTCATCGTCTCCAACTGGTATGGGACAGTTGGCGACGATTAGACCTCTAGCAAATGCCTTTGTATCTCTATCTTTTACATTGAATTCTTGATGAAATGTGAAATTTATCATCTCATTGTGCTATTCCCGATTATGAACTATTTGAATATTAATCTTTTTTGAATGCTTTATTGTTAATGAACCCTTCCCTAGATTTCGAAGGGGCTGTATATGATCTTACTGGGCATTATCCGCCTATTCCTTCCAAATCTTTTTTCCTTCCAGGTTTTAAGTAAGTTGGATACCATCAAGGACAATCTGGAGATTTTTATTTCGAATTAGTTCGTCTTGTATTTTGGACAAGATTTTTGTTTAGCAGTTTTGGGACTACAGAATTGTTTAATTATATTTTCGAAATGTAAATAGTACTCTATGACTTTCTTTTATTACTAGTCCTTAAGAGATGATTTCGGAATTATTGTGATTTAGTATTTGTAATAGTGACGCGCCCAAGATTTTGGGATTATAAATTGGTTAGAAATTTTGGGTTGTTACAGTTGGTATCAGAGCATCTAGGTTATGATCTAGCATGGGAAAAACCTTTGGGGGCATAGATAGTATATGATAATGCTTTACCAAATTAATTGTATTATCTAACCTAATTGTTGATTTTAGATGGATCTTGATTTAGAAAACTGGCATATGGGAAATCCTTCTGATTCTGAACCCGAGGATGATGACCCAGTGAGCGAATCCAAGGAAGACCCTGAAGAGGTTGCCGAAGAAATCCCTGAAGAGATTCCGGAAGAAGCATGAAGAGATTCCTGAAGAGCTTCCGGACGGCGAGGAAGGTAGTGACATAAGCGATAATCGTCACCAACCTGCAATAAACCTCATACAAGAGTTGGACGCTCGGGTGGGAGAGTTAGAGCGCGAGTTGCATTAGACCCGTACAAGACACCATAGGTTCCTTAGGGAAATCGTCCTAACATGTCAAGACATTGACATGGCTCTTCATGCTAACCTCCTAAGAGTGGGCTGGTCGCGAGAGGCTATAAATGGGCTAATTTTGAAGACACGTGGCGTACTCTAAAGAACCCATAAGGAGTCCTAGAAGAATTTGACGAAGTTATGTTTTGAGAAAGAATATTTTTGAATTAATAAAGTTTTTGAGACTCTTTATTTTCATTGAATTAATAAAGGATGGTTTTGTCTGTGTTTCTGAATTTTATGATAAATACCCAACACATGGTACGATAAGATTTATCCTGGATATGGATTTAAAATTTTAGTACGAATTTAGTTCGGACAGAATAAAAATCTAAACTTACGCTTATGACATCTTGCTATGCTTGTGGCAGTAAAAGATGGCTAGAGGTGGACGAAGTGGAACACGGGGAGGTGTGCGTGGCCACGGACGTGGATGGGGTGGCCGAGGTAGAAGAGTCGTTGAAGACTCTGCCTCAGGAGTTGCAGAAAACCCTGTCGGGCCACAACCAGGAAATAACATGAACGATCCTACTCCTGCAGACCCGACGCTAGTGGCCCTTATCCAAGGCCTCATGCAAGCCATTACGGCAAGCATTGGTCAAGCTAATGCAGCACTTGCAATTGCGGCTGCAGCTGCGGCAGCTGCAGCGGCTACTGCTGCTGCACCACCACCAGCTCAACCAAACCACTAGGGAACTACTGGAAAGCTTCCATAGAATGAAACCCAAGACCTTCTCTGGCAAGCCAGGCGTCGAGGAACCAGGGGAATGGTTAGAAAACATGGAGAAAATTTTTGGGACCATGGCATGCACCGATGAACAGAAGGTAAAATTTGCTACATTCGTCTTGGAAGGGGAGGCTAATCAATGGTGGAAATCGGAGAAGAGGACAGCAAAAGTAAATGGAGTAGAAGCTTATAGCTCGGAAATGTTCCGTGAAGCCTTCAACAGGAAGTATTTTCCCCCAAGTATGCAAGAACGGAAGATGGTGGAATTTCTTTACCTCGAACAGGGAAAAATGTCAGTCGATGAGTACGATGCAAAGTTCACGGAATTGTCGAAATACGCTCCAGAACTCATTCGAGGTGAAGGTCAGAAGGCTAGAAAGTTTGAGAGGGGCCTGAGCGATCAAATTATCTATAGACTAATTCCCTTGAAACTACCAACCTACGCCGAAGTTCTAGACCGAGCCCGGATGATCGAACTAAGTTCTGCTGAGTACCGAAGAAAGAGAGACGAGAAGAAGAGAGGTTTTGAGAATAACATGGGAAAGTATCATGGGCAATCAAACAGTCAAGAAGTCGCCGGGGGTGGAAATAAAAGGAGGAATGTAGATGGCGGTCGTAACAGAGAGGTTGTTCAGCCAAATAGAACTCAGAATCATAACCAGGGGTACAATCAAAATAAATGGTAGAATCAAAACACCAATTTGACATGCCACAAGTGCGGAAGAAATCACCCAACCGAAGCATGCTATCGTGGGAAGGGAGCTTGCTTTAATTGTGGAAAGGTCGGACATAGAGTCAAGGAGTGCTCAGAGCCACTAAAGAAGGGTTTTACTAGAAACCCAGTGACAGAAGATAAAATGAAACCGTCGGGACAAGGAAGGATTTTTGCAATGACAGCAAGGGATGCCAAGGCAACAAACGACGTGGTGGCAGGTACTGTCCAACTTTGCTCACGAAATGTATATGCATTGATCGACCCTGGTGCCACGCATTCAGTTATATGCACATCACTTGCACGTCGTATGAAACTCACACCCCAGAAATTAGACATTGGATTAGTAATTGATACCCCAACTAAGGAGTCTATTCAAGTAAATTCGATGTTTAGAAGCTGCTCCTTGAAGATAGGAGATAGAGAATGCCCATCGATTTCATTCCTTTAGACATTCAAGATTTTGATGTAATCTTGGGTATGAACTGGTTAGCTGCGTTCCATGCGAAGGTTGATGATTGTTTTGAGAAGGAAGTGGTATTCTGTGTACCAGGTGAATCAGAATTCCGTTTTAAGGGGTCAAGGCCAACTATATTGTCAGGTTTAATTTCTTCCTTAAGGGCTAGGCGATTACTAAGGAAGGGTTGCCAAGGATACTTATCCTCTATCATCGACACCCGTAAATCCGACGCTAACATAGAATCGCTTCCAGTAGTAAAAGAATTTGAAGACGTGTTTCCTCGAAGATCTTCCCGACTACCACCGAGCGTGAAGTAGAGTTCGAATCGATCTAATACCCGGGACGGCTCCCATTTCTAAAGCACCATATAGAATGGCACCGGCTGAGCTCAAAGAACTTAAGGAACAATTGCAGGAGTTATTGGAAAAGAAATTGATTAGACTAAGTGTCTCGCCTTGGGGTGCTCCAGTATTGTTTATAAAGAAGAATGATGATGGGTCTATGAGGTTGTGTAGATTATCGAGAATTGAATCGGGCCACTATTAAAAATAGTGTTACCTAGGATTGATGATTTGTTCGATCAACTGCAAGGTGCATGCTATTTCTCAAAGATCGACCTTCGGTCAGGATATCACCAGTTAAAGGTTAGGAAGGAAGATGTTTCAAAAACTGCCTTTAGAACCAGATATGGACATGACGAGTTTTTGATGATGCCGTTTGGGTTGACGAACGCCCCAGCCGCGTTCATGGACTTGATGAATAGGGTATTTAAGAAATTCCTCGATCGATGTGTGATTGTTTTCATCGATGATATCCTTGGTCTACTCTAAGACACAAGAAGAACACCGAAATAAATTAAGAAATTAAGAAAAAGATAATCACAAAAAGAAAGGCAAGAAAACCGGAAAAAATAAAAAAGCAAGAAGAGATTAGATAAAAGAAAATGTGAAAAAAATTATAAAAAATCATAATATGAAAATATAATCAAGAAAAAAATAAACGAAGAAAATCAATCAAATTAAAGATTATTACAGAATGATGAAAAGAAAAGAAATGAACAAAATTAAATTAAAAATTAAAGAAAATACATAAAACTAAAAAAATTAAAAAGAATATTTAAGATATGAGGAAAAAAAGAAAATTAAAAAGAGAAAGGAAAACAAGTAAAAATCAAGGAAAAAAAGGAATAGGCAAGAAAATCAAGAAGTAAAAAATAATAATGAAAATCCTAAGAAAATTAAAGACATGAAAAATAATAAAGAAAAGAAAATAAACTAAGAATCTTAAGAAAGAAAATCAATTAACTAAAAAACTATTTACTTTATGAATATTTTTTAAAATTTTAACTAAATTTTTTCATAGAAAAAACTAATTTTCTTGGCTGAATTCGAGGAGGGCCTTCTTAATAAAAGAAAAGAATTTAAGAAAAAACATGAAAAGAAAATCAAGGAAAGAAAGGAAACAAGAGCATGAAGGAAAAAAAACCAAAGAGAAAGGAAAAATGGAGAAAATCAAAAATAGAAAGAAATCAAGAAACAAAGGAGAAGAAGAGAAACGAAAAGAAGCATCAAGAAAACATAGAAAGAGAATAAAAGAAATAAACTAAAGAAAAGTAACAAAAACGTAAGAAATCATGAAAACAAGAGAAAATCAAGAAAAAAGTAGAATTTAAAGGGAAAAAATCAAGAAGACATAAAAGATAATAACAAAAAAAATAATCAAGAAAAAAATAAAAAATGAAAATGAGAAGAAAACTAAAGAAAAGAAAATAACGAAAAAATCAGGAAACAAAATTTTTTAAAAATTAAGAAAAATCAAAATATGAAAATATAATAAAGAAAATAAAATAAACGAATAAACTCAATAAGAAAATCAATCAAATTAAAGATAATACAAAAAATTAAAGGAAAATCGTGAAAAGAAAATCAAGGAAAGAAAAGACAAAATCATGAGAATCGAGAAAGAAACGAAGAGTAAATTAAGAAAATCTAAAAACTAACGCAACAAATGATAAGAAAGAAAAATAAAGATACGAAAAGAAAAGAAAATTAAGTAATCAAAAAATAAGAAAAGATAATTCAAGGAAATTAAAGAGAAAAGAAAAATTAAAGAGAAAAAAATAAAAAAAAATTGTCGGCAGTGTGCCAAAAAGTGCTTCTTAGTCAAGAGAGTAGGAGTTCCAAGAAAAGCATTTGGCAAGAAGCTTAGACAAGGAAGATTCAAGCACATTCTGTTTTGGACTGTAATAGTCACACTAACAAAAAACAACTCGGTGTATTTAAGATTTTACAATTTACAATATACAAAAATTTATGCATCGTGTGCATAGCTAACTCTGAAAGAAAACCTTTAACAAATGTAAACAACACTAGTAAATCAAACACCAAGTTCAAGCTAGTAAGTTCAGCATTCAAGAAAATTAGGTTTCCACTACATGCATACAAATAGTTAGTACATAAATGCAAGAAAAGAACCAAGATAGTTAGTACACTAACCTGATTTAGCGTAAATTCCAACTTATGCCTTTTTGTACCAGTACCACAAATTCATGGTGCGTCAAACTCGTATTTGGAACAAAATTATAACTCTTTAATATGGGATTATCAAACTTGTATGCTGGCGACACAACTCATTCAAGCTCACAGGTCATTAGGATTTCTATTGTAATATAACTCATTCATGTACTAGCAGCCTGACATCTAAATAACAAACTTTATAATGTACACTTCCATAAGTAAATAAGCAAATCGAGGACACAGTTCAAAGATTTTAAAAAATAAGGCTAGTGGCTTAATATCTTTAACATACAGGGGAAGCAGAATCACTAGTCAAACCTGAATCACACAACCAAATGTTTCTAAATCATGTTTCTCATGTACACTAAAAACTATAATAGTCATTTCAAATGCAGAGTTCAACAGAATTGTTTGAAAATAAACATGCTCGAGCAGCCAACATAGAGACTTAAAAATGTTTCTAAGTCTCAATGTTTGTTTAGATGTGGATTTTAAACAAAGGTTTTCATATTTAGAACACATCATTTGCATCCAAGGATCTTTTTTTTTTTTGGAATAAAATTGTTGGGCCCATATTGAGCGCTTTATAATCGTTCAACTGTGGACAGAAGCTAATGGTATTGAAAGCAACAAAGGGGAAGTGTTTGACAATTCGTAACAGCATAAGAAATGCAAAAATGTGCAAAGAGTCGATAGCTCTAATCATTTCAAATATAGAGTTCAATGGTAATTGTTAAAAATTTCACAAGCTAAGGCAGCGAGTCCTGATGTTGGTTTAGATTTGAATTTAGGACAAAGGTTAGACTTATTGTCTTGACAAAAGTATTCCTTCTTAAAAGAAAATGGGACAAAGTGAATAAAGTGTAAATACAGAATTCAATTTTTTTGTGATTCAATTTTGAAAGAGAGAGCTAACAGCAGGAAACGAAAACAAAGACAGAATTCAATTTGTCTTTTTAAAATGTGAACGGATGTGGCTTGTGAGTATGGCGATACAGGAAAGTCCAAAAAATGGGCACAGCAAGGATATGGCAATTTAAAAAATATATTTGTTCATTGTTGCCTTATAAAGAATATGAAAATACTTCAATAATCCAAAACCAACCGCCGATCGAAATGCAAAAAATCCCATCAAGGAAATCACATACGCCTCAAATCAGCCACTGATCGAAATCAATCAGAGCCTATAAAATTTTAAGATATGAGATAACTCATCAAGGAAATCACACACTTAAATCAATCCAAAAGGCTGCTTACACTATCTGAAAAAAGGGGAAGTGAGAGATAGGAGTGAGAGTTGGGGTTAATTTAAATTCTAATTAGCGAGAGAGTTGGGGTTATATACCTGAAGAAGAGAGATCGCAGAGGAGGAGGAAGGAGGAGGAGACAGAGTTGCTGCTAGGGCTCGGTAGTGGATTTTGGGGGTGAGTGACACTGAAAAAAAATTGAAATAAAACGCATGAGACCCATTATTGTGAACTCAATTCTCATCCTATGCAACAAAATCAAGAAAAAAGAAAACTTGAGGGGTGGGAGGGGCATCACCGAGATTTCAACAAACAGAATCAACACATCATTTTAAATTGAATTGAAGCCTAGAAAAAAGAACCCAAGTTCCATGAAATTGAATTACAAAAAACAACAATTATAATAACTAATAACTAGACGGTATAAAGAAAAAAAAAATATCCATCAAAATGCAAACCAAAAAAAGACACAAAGAGAGAGTGTGAGTGTGTGTGTAAGAGTGTGTGTGTGTAAGAGAGAAATTACCAGAAATCAACAACACACAGAGACCTACATAAGTTCCCAATTAAATAGATCATAAATATCAAAATTCAATATCACAAGAATTTCACAAGAATTCAAGAGGGGGAAATTACCGGGGGACAAATCAATAATAAAGAGGGTAATGAGATGAGGGTTTGGAATGGATGCGAAGATGGTAAACACCCTTTCTACATTCCAAATGTAGACAATGTGATGACTTGGGGTAAACATGTTCCTTGAAAGGTTACCCTTTAAAATAATCCATACCAGAACAAACTAAAAAAATGTTGCTGATCTAAAAAACTGTCGGCACTTGGTGAAGGATGGTGGTGGATTTGGCCGGATCTTCTTACCCGCTGGTGGGTAATGGCGATGGAACCGGCTGGGTGAGGGAGATGACGCCGGAGAAGATGAAGGGGGCCGCCTGGAGATGATAATTGCATTTCAACAGTTTCGGCACACAAGAAATTCTCATCATATGCAACAAAATCAAGAAAAAAGAAAACCCATTGGGCGGGTGTGGCATAAAAAAAACACTTGAGACATTTCAACAAACCCCTTACAGAACCAACATTTCATTTTAAATTGAACTGAAGCCTAGGAAAGAAAACCCAAGTTCCATGAACTTGAATAACAAAAAACCACAATTATAATAACTAATGATCAGACGGTATAAAGAAAAAAACTATCCATCAAAATGTAAACCAAAAAAAGAGAAACAAAGATTCCCAACTAAATTGAAGAAACATACATTCAAGAACACTGTTTCCATCCAATCTCAAAATTCTTGTGAGAGAGAGAGAGATACAGAGTGTGTGTGAGAGTGAGTGAGCGAGTGTAAGAGAGTGAAACTATCATAATCAACCGCACACAAACGAATATCAAATATTTTACGAACCCTAATCAAAATTATATCACAAGAATTCACGAGAAAGGGAAATTACCGGAGGGAAAATCAATAATGGAGGGATGCGAAGATGGTATCTGGGATGTTCCAGTTCCAGGGTGATGTTGCAATCCGGGTGCCGAATTGAGGTTGTGAAATGCAGGCGGGTGGGTTCTTCTTTCTTGTCAACCATCGCCATCGCACTGTACATACCCCATACCCCGTCTAGAATGAGAGAGAAGAGAGAGGAGAGCGAAGAGAGGAGAGAGAATAGAGAAGAGAGAAGAGGGTTTTCTGTTTCCATATGAATGGGGAAGGTGGAGCGAATTGGGTTTTTTATTTTGGCGAACCAATTGGAAGACCGTTGTAGCGTTTTACTTGGCTACCACTCAATTAAGAAAAGGCAATTAAAATCGAGTAATATTTTTTACCGTTACACTTAAAACTCTCTCCCAAATTAAAATCTTCTCAATTAAAAAAAAAACAAAAAAAACTCAGTCATATTACACGAATTACAAATTAAACCTCGTGTTTTGATTTTCGACCTTTAAAATCTACACTTTGGAAGAAAAAAATCAATTCAAACCTTCCGTCTGTTGGGCGTTAATAGCCTTGACGAAAAATTGAGTCAGTCATTTGAAGGAGCTAATGTGGTTGTGGAGGGAGTTTTCCACATGTTTCCCTCCATTCTCTTAGAAAATTCATTCCACAACAAACCCGTACAAAGAATTGTATTGCAAATTAAACATTTTATCCCTTTTTTAAAATCAACAAATTCTAATTAAATTCAACACTTTCAATTGAAAATAATGTTTAATTCTCTATTTGGTCACCCTACTTTCGCGAAAAGTTTGCTACTTTACAAAACGTATCAATATGGTTTAGACAGTGGATGCCGTTAACAGAACAACATAAAAAGACATAAAAATGCCCTTTACTGTGGACATGTGTCGTGCATGTGAACCCTTAGGTCTCCTAAACAACGTCTAACAACCCGACTTTGTCATTTTCATTCGCGAAAGAGAGAGAGGGAGAGAGCAAATGAAATACGAGGGTTCCGATTGAAGATAGAAGAAAGAGTTACAAGTAAACGAAATCGAACAAAGGTAAGCTTACAACCCTTAAAACTCATCGCCTGGATAAAACCTTAATTTGTGATTGTATAGTTACAAATTAGAAGTGTTATTAAGCTTGTATCTATATATATATAATAACAACAATGTTTTTTTCCCGCCTAAATTGCATTCCAAAAATAGAAACTCACATGTGACATTTTCAGCTATACTTGGAAGCTGAACCAATTTATTATTACTTTTTGCATATTTTTTACACTATATTTAATTAACAACTAAACATTGTACACAGTTGGAATTCTAACAGTTATGGTGAAGCGGAAACCAAACGGGTGGTCATCCATTGGCACATTGATAGATCAGCCACTTCCCCATCTTGGTTACCAACAAACTGGACCCCATCAATCAATTTCTCAACAGGACACTCAAAAGTCAAATTTCTCATCCTGTTCGTGCCATTGTCTAACATTTCGAAAATTTGAAAAATTTAGATAACTTCTTTAAAGGCTAAAGATAGCATTAAATCACAGCAAAACTTGAATAAAAGAAATACCCATAAAGAAATTAATCAAATCCAATTAAAAACAAAATTCCAGAAGAAAATATATATAGAATGACAGGGATGGGAAAAAGCTGATAGAAATAAGTAGAAAGAAAGACTTATAAGCAGATTCGACGGTGAAATAAGTAGAAAGAAAGACTTTCAAGTACAGTCATATTATAATGTACACATTTTCAAAGTATACCCACGTGAAGGTCAAATTCATCATTCTTTTTGTATATTTTCTAATAATGACTATAATTTTTACTCATACTTTTGAACTTCTTTATTTATTTATTATAATATTTGTTGTCTTGATTTTTGTTATTTAAAACCAAAGTGTTTCAACAATTTTTGTTATTTAAAAATTATGATAATTGTCCTAACTTTTTTGTTATTACAGTGACGAACCACAATCTGCATTTAGAAAAATGTACATATTTTGGTCAAGGTAAGGTTTTATTTTAACATTTGTTATATTTTCCAATAAATATTATCATTTTTTTATATTTTTTATTTCTTTGTTTAATATGCTTGCACTCTTTTGAAACAAACAGAGTACGTGGACTTGGGAGATCCTTCTTACAGATGTCATTTTTGTGAGGCCAGATTTTGGTTTCAAGAGAGAACAGAAAAGCGATACAAAACATGTCGAAATCCTAAATTCTCCCTGTGTTGCATGCAAGGGAAAGTTCAGCTTCCTCCAATGCCCGAACCACCGATTCTGTTCAAAGATTTGTTGTTCGGAAAAACTGAGAAAAGCAAGCTTTTTAATGACAACATTAGATCGTACAATACGATTTTTCATTTACATCAATGGGAGGTAAAATAGATTATACCATTAATCAAGGAAAGAATCCTCCGGTCTTCAAATTATACAGTCAGAACTATCATTTTATTGGAAGTTTGTTGCCAATAGAAGGAAAATCTCCTAAATTTGGATAACTGTATATTTATGATACAGATCATGACGTAGTAAACATGATGCGTGCTATCGGGTAATTATATATGGAACTATTTATTTTTTTCAATTTTATTTATAGTTCATTAATTTTTAATGAACTAACTATTGTTTTGGTTTTCCAAAATTCAGACAAGACTCAAGCATAAGCAGTGTGCATGAGGAAATAATATCTAACTTAAAAAACAGGTTGGACGAGCATAATATCCTTGTGAATTCATTTAGAATGGTCCGAGACTCCATGCGTCAAAACAAATGTGACAATGTTAGGGTGACTTTTCAAGTATGTGAACAAAGGTCATGATAGGGTGACTGCAAGGTTTTATAAAACCTCTGGTGATGATACAACTAAAGAAGCAGTTGATGAGATAAAGAATTACTTAGATTACAGATATGTTTCACCTTGTGAAGCTACCTGGAGATTGTTGGGTTATGATATCCATTACAGGGATCCTCCAGTTGAACGATTGTCTTTCCATCTCCCTAATGAGCAGAGAATAATATTTTCAGATAACAATCAAATTGATGATGTTCTTAATCGTCCTACAGTCAGACAAAGGATGTTTACAGCATGGTTGGTTGCAAACAAGAAATACAAGATAGCAAGAAATTTGACATATGCAGAATTTCCCAAAGAATTTGTTTGGAAGTCTACCAAAAGGGAGTGGCAACCAAGAAAAGAGGGTTTCTCTATAGGCCGAATTTTTTATGTTCCACCTGGGCAAGGAGAAATGTATTATTTGAGAACTTTGTTAAATATGGTACGCGGACCAACATCGTTTGAGGATATTAGACGTGTCAACGATGTTCAGTACAACTCTTTCAGGGATGCTTGCTATGCACTCGGTTTGCTGGACGACGACAAAGAGTATATAGACGCATTATTGAAGCAAGTCAATGGGGCTCCGCACATTCTCTTAGGAGTCTTTTTGCAACATTGTTGATGTCAGGGTCTATGTCACGACCCGAGTTCGTATGGCAGTCATGTTGGAAGTATTTGTCGGATGACATCATCTACATGCGCAGACATATATTAGGACATGAAGGTAGCACTTTTTTTCATTGGATTATTTTAGAATTTATCATTTTTATATCATCTTCTAATCTGTATATCCCTAATCATTGTTTGTCTTTCTTAACTTTTTAGGATTACAATTAAATGAGGAAGAAATTCAAAATTTAACATTATTGGAGATTGAAAAAACATTGCGAAGCAGAGCTAAGAGTTTGTCTGATTTCCCTGAGATGTCGTATCCAAATGATGTTGATGCCTCAATATTTGATAATCGACTCATAAGTGATGAGATGATGTACGACACAAGTTCGTTGGCCAACGAACACAATAAGTTGTTACAAATGTGTACAGATGAGCAAAAGAATGTTTACACCACAATTATGAATGATGTTGAAAGTGGTAATGGAGGTCTTTATTTCCTTTATGGTTGCGGTGGGACTGGAAAAACATTCGTTTGGAAAACACTTTCGGCTGCTTTAAGATCGAAGGGTGAAATAGTATTGAATGTAGCATCAAGTGGTATTGCGTCTCTTTTATTACCCAACGCCAGAACAGGACATTCACGATTTACCATTCCTTTAACTTTAAATGAAGACTCAACATGCAACATCAAACAAGGTAGTCCATTTGCAGAGCTAATAGTGAGAACAAAACTAATAATTTGGGATGAGGCACATATGGTGCACATGTATTGTTTTGAAGCTCTCGACAGAACCTTGAGGGATATAATGAGGTTCAAAAATCCTTATAGTTTCAATCAGCTATTTGGAGGCAAAGCTATTGTTTTTGGTGGAGATTTTCGCCAAATCCTGTCGATTATACCGAAAGGGAGTTGGCAAGATATTGTCATGGCGACCATTAACTCTTCTTATTTATGGACACATTGCAAAGTTTTAAGACTTACAAAAAACATGAGACTACAAGCTCTTGCCAACGACAAAAGCGGTCTCGAGTTGAAGGCATTTTCTGAGTGGATTTTAAGTGTTGGAGACGGTACATATGGTAGTGAAAATGATGGTGTTGCAGCAATAGAAGTTCCAAATGATCTTTTGGTTAATGTATCAGATAATTTGATCCAATCAATAGTTGAAATTACATATCCATCATTTTTGGAGTCTTTTGATGATGTGTCATATTTGTAAGGAAGAGCTATACTTGCCCCAACGCTTGATGTTGTTGACACCATAAATGAGTACATGATTTCTAACAATCACTTAGACAGAAGAACATATTTGAGTTCAGATTCTATGTGTAGGGCAGAGAACAACACAAGTTTGTTTGAAGACATTCATTCTACATAGT
The DNA here is from genome assembly GCA_013146195.2 of Codonopsis lanceolata. Classification (NCBI taxonomy): domain Eukaryota; kingdom Viridiplantae; phylum Streptophyta; class Magnoliopsida; order Asterales; family Campanulaceae; genus Codonopsis; species Codonopsis lanceolata. The sequence continues at coordinate 176,467,007 of CM028378.1, forward strand.
TTTTGAATAATATAAAGTGTTCAGGATTGCCTAGCCATGAATTAACACTTAAGATTGGTGTTCACTGTTCCCGTGATGTTGTTGAGAAACATTGACCATGCTGCAGGGTTGTGTAATGGAACAAGGCTAATCATCACCAAGCTTGGGAATCACGTTGTTGAAGCAAAAGTTATGAATGGAAGCAATGTTGGAGACATAGTGTTTATTCCAAGAATGCCATTATCCCCATCAGATGTGAGGTTGCCTTTCAAGTTCCAGAGAAGACAATTTTCATTAGTAGTATCGTATGCCATGACAATTAACAAAAGTCAAGGTCAATCACTTTCGCATGTAGGAATCTTCTTGAAGAAGCCGGTGTTCAGCCATGGCCAGTCGTATGTCGCAATTTCTAGGATAACAAACCGTTCTGGCTTGAAGATATTAATATCTGATGAAGATAGAAATCCAACAAATAAAACAACAAGTGTTGTGTACAAGGAAATTTTTCAAAATCTATGATATTTTCAATAAAATGATGTATTTTTTTAATTACTTGTCTCCAACATTACTTTTCTTATTTTATTCTTTCGAATTTGATTTGTTTCTTAATTTTACTTGAATATTATTTAATTAAATAAGTTTTTTGTCCGTGCGTTTAACGCGCGGGTGTAAAACTAGTTGTTCGATTATAATTTGATGTGAGTTTAATTAGGGGTTTTTTGTTGTAATATTTTTGTTTTAAAATTTGTGGGTTTTAGTTGTCATAATAGTTGAACTTAGGGCTTTTGGGTTTTACATAGTGTGAATGCATGCATGTACTGAGATTACATATGATATTTGTTGTAATATAATGTATTGGTAGGGTTTTTTGTTATAAAGCTCCAATTTTTATGTGATATATAGTCCCCCACTACTATGTACTCTGTGTTGCTGGCCCTTTCCCCACTTTAGTCTTACTCTAATGTTATTATACAATGTTGGTTGTTCCCCCCCACTTCCCCAACACTTTAGGTTTATTTTATTTTATTTTATTTTCTTTTCCTTTTAAGTGCTTTGTCTGATTATAAATATGCTCCTACCAATATTTTGTTTTTAAGCGTATATTATACTAGTTTGTATGATGAACCCCCACCCTTTTTCGTACTCCTTTTGTCCCTAAATTATCGTCTTGGTGGACTTGTTGCACAGTTTAAGAAAACACATTTGACTATATTATTAATGTTAGTTTGATGTGTAGTTTACTTTAAAATCCATGTGTATGTGGCCCATAATTAAAGTAGGATGAAAAAGTAAGGGTAAAGTGGTAAAAGTGTTGTCATAAAAATGAAAGTTTCAAACAAGATAATTATTTTGAAACTGACAAAAAAGGAAAGCATGACAATAATTTGGAGACGAAGGGAGTATTATATTTGCAGTAAATGATGGTTATTGTTGTAAAGTGCAATTATGGGGGTAGTTTTTTACATGAGAAACCAATTAGGTATATGAGAAAGATTCACTATTGGAAAGACTTAGATTTACAAGAATTAACATTGTATGTAAGCAAAAGAAATATGAATCAACACATTCAATCCAAAATTTTGAGTTTGACTTCTTACCCAATTTTTTCTTTCTTTTTGTCTTATGACACGAGAATCAAATCTGGATTGTCGGATTTTTCGAATAAATCATCAATCTGCCTTTGAGTTCGGGTGTGAATTTTGAGAAAGAGTAAGCCTATTTTTTTGTCTCGCGCATTCGCCTTTTATTTCTTTCGAAAGTAAGGAGCCCGAGACCCTTACCTAGATTGAGAAAGCGCCGGGAAAGGGTAAGAAATGAGTTAGGTGAGAATAATATCAGTTGTATATGTTATCGTGTAAGAGTTCAGACTATGGAAGACTCCATTTCGACCTTGGCCTCGACGTGAAAACAAGTGGTTTCAAAACTTTAAGCCCGTGGAATACGTTTGACCTCGTTGTAGACTCTAAAAATAATGTATATACAGAATCGTCACCTCTATTTTAAGGTTAAATAGAGAAAAACAAAAAATATACTCGAAAAATGGGTTCATGGGCTAAGTTACGAGTAGGGAAAGGGTTAGACACCTAACTCGCCCTTTCGGTCTCAAAAATAAGGTTTTGCTAAATGTTTATTTTATTCATATTTAGTCTAGAAAAAAAAAAAAAACACACACACACACACACACACACACACACACACACACACACATATATATATATATATATATATATATATATATATATATATATATATATATATATAATGGAATACAAAAGAAGATTTACATTATATTTTAACTTAAACGAAAATAAAGCAAAAGGAAGACAAAAATAACAAAAACTAAATAACAAATATAACGGCTTTTATAAGTTATTTCTACGAAATGGAAACTATATCAACAACTCAACTATTTACATTATATGTATATGTTCAAAAGAAAACAACTTAAACGGGAAGAAAATATAACTATTTTATACTAAAAAGAAACTTTAAACTGAAAGGAAAACAAATTTTAATAATGTACGAACAATAACGATATTTGCAAACCCACAACGTATAAATATTTACATTTTATTTATAGACTTTAAAAAAAATAACTACGAGGATGAAATGTTAGATCCGAGGCCTACCTCTTGGAGCGTAAGTATCTGAACTTGGTACGCCTAGGCTTAGACAATTCTGGTGCACTTCCCCTATCCTCTTTCGATATAAAGTCTTTATTGTGTTGTTGTTGTTTTTGTTGTTGTTGAGATGTGTATGTTGTGTGTATGTTTGTGTATGTGAGAGAGAGTATTTTGGCAGAACTTCGGCAGCAAAACGGCAGTGTTGTGTGTTATTTTGGCAGAGTAACGAATAGAGTATATATTATGGTGTGTGTGGGTTGACGGAGGAAAAGGGAGAGGAGCAAACTGGCAGCCTAACGGAGATGGAGGGCAGCTCTCTCTGCTGAAGGAGATAAGGGATCATATTTATAGGAGGAGGAGGAGAGATGGTCTCCTTCTTTGCATGTCAGACAGAGACAGCTGGCTGTATAACACCCTGACCCCCAATCTCTATACAAGCCTCGGGTCAAGCGCTAAACAAACACATAAATACTAATTACGGGCTAAATTAAACACACCTGATAAAACATAATTACTCATGTCAACAATATAAACACCACAGCTTCTAAAAAGCCGGGAAAACAAAAGTCCACAAGTTATTACTCGTGAACTAAACACAATGGCTCCAGGTCAACCGACTAGTGAAATATAATACACCAGTAATAATCAAAACTAAAAATAGAGTCTATATAACTCTATACATCTCCGTCCTCACAACTATACAAATCAATCCTTCTAGGAGTTATGTAATACCCCATCCCACATCGGTTAGGTAGTCATGCACTACTACTAGGCACCAACATCATCCATGGACTTTTGGGTCGGCTTGTGGTGGGCCTGATGACCCAAGGTGTTGCGTGCTCAGTGGGCTAGTGTGTGGGTTACACGTAGCGAACCGAGCTCTTGGGCTCGGGTCGTTACAAATAGTATCAAAGCGGGTCTCAGCCGGAAATGTGGGAACAAAGTGCTACAACACAGAAGGTGGGAGCCACCTCTTTATCCCCATACGAGTCACCTCTTGAATCATGCATCGCCCGAGTTACGATTCGGCCTTGACGAGGACGTCAAGGATTTGAGTGGGGGAGATTGTAATACCCCATGTGGACTTGTGTTTGATTTATAAGGTAGCCATGCGCTACTACTGGGCACCAACATCATCCATGGATTTCTGGGTCGGCTTGTGATGGGCCTGATGACCCAAGGTGTTGCGTGCTCAGTGGGCCAGGGTGTAGGCTACACGTAATGGACCGGGCTTTCGGGCTCGGGTTGTTACAAATGGTATCAGAGCGGGTCCCGGCTGGAAATGTGGGAACAAAGTGCTGTGCGGCCCAAAGTGCTACACCGCAGAAGATGGGAGCCACCTCTTGATTCCTGCATCGCCTGGGGTATGATTCGGCCTTGACGAGGACGTCAAGGATTTGAGTGGGGGAGAATGTAATACCCCAAACCCACATCGGGTAGATGTGGGACTTGTGTTTGATTTATAAGGTAGTCATGCCCTACTACTAGGTACCAACATCATCCATAGACTTTTGGGTCGGCTTGTGGTGGGCCTGATGACCCAAGGTGTTGCATGCTCAGTGGGCCAGTGTGTGGGCTACACGTAGCGGACCGGGATCTTGGGCTCGGATCGTTACAAGTTACAACTCAACAACTTGCTAAGTCTCGCGTGTCTTGCCGATCACACGGGAACTTCCAATCTCGCCGGATCAAACTATTGGATAACTGCATACTAAAGTAAGCATACAAAAGGTGAGTGATAACTTAGTAAGTTATTACATACAACTACATGACATGCTGTTATGCACACGTAAACATCATATCAGTCATAACACTACCAAATAATACATACGGGCACCTTAACTTTTATATAATTCTCGCAACTTATCCACGATTAACATAATCCACGTTAATCACTCTCCACTAATACTCACATAAGCTTACAAGTCTTGTATTTCAAATCAATCATAGGATCACACTATTAATACCTACTACCCAACAAAATACCATGCATAATATACAAACACTTGATCAACATAATAATATCTCATAACTGTTTTGCAGTTACAATATCTAGATAGTCTATCATAACAGTTCTACACTAAAATCTAGTCACTCTTCTTTTAAGCGTAGGGATCAATTACTCAATTTAGATAACTTAGTTATCTTAATTACTGACTCTGCTAAGTCACAAACCCAAAAGCTATTTTATATTAAATAGTTGTAATATTCATCCATCGACATATAATTATTTATACTTATAACTAGTACGAGTTTACACGTCATTAAGTAAATGCATACTGTGACGACCCAACCCGGACAGGGTCGCGACGCCAGGACAAGACAAGAAGAGAACAAGCACTTGTAAATCAGTAGTGCGAGTCAAACAATAGAGCTATCAAGCACTTAAACATGGATGTGCAATTGTATAAAAATACGGGTAAACAAAATCGAAGATGCGGAAGTGATAACATAAGGAAGCCCTGAGCTAGAGAGCTTGAAAACTGAAGCAAGAGACTAAGAGAGACTAATGTCTCAAGAGGAGAAAGTACAAAACTCGTGCGCCGCAACATTGCAGACGCTGAACAAACCATCGGCACTCTATGTCGGCGTTTCAGCAAGGAACTAACCTGATATAACAATTACCCACGGCTAAAGCATACCGGGGTTAACCAACAATGAAAACAACTAAAGTAAAGAAAAGCCCCAAAGCTACTGCATGCCCGGGAGACAACCGAATATAAAACAAAGACTCTAAATAACGGCACGACACAATACGTCGGCCCAAAGAAGAACTAAATCAGGCACCCAAGTGTTCTACCTGACTGTAAAGTATAAATAACTTTACAATACAACGAGCTCACAAGAATAGTAAAATACAATATACAAATCAATGATGCTAGATGAGATAGGAATCTGCAAGCTACCACTCGGGAATGTCGACTGCTACAATCACAAACACACGAACTAAGCTCGAGCTATCGATCAGCTGCGATCTGCTACAATCACTATCTACTCAGCCTCAACGTGGCAAACAGGTTACTGCAACTAGAAAACAAAGTACGAAATGAATCATAATGACTCAGTACACTACTACTAAACAATATAACGTAATGTGAAACATTGTTATAATAACAGTAACATCGCGTTACGACAACGAAGCTCGTGAAGACGTGTTGTATACTTTACAAGAAATCTCTCCTTCTCACTTACTAAACTGTCCAAGTGAACTAGGGTGGAATTCCCTGTTCAACACAAACAAATGAATTAGAAAGTAATTCTCATGAAAACATTACATGCAAGTATGTATAACTTTATATATACACGTCAAGTCATTCATGAAATTAGCAAGTATACGCATGTATATTCACATATATGCATATCAAGTCATAGAATTATCAAGTATAAGTATGTATACCTACAGATATACACACCATGGAATTCAATAAGGCGCAATCAAGATAAACATGGTCACTTTCGATCCATGTCTCAACTAACACTTTGTTGTCACATAAGTGCTTGAAATAAATCACATAAAAGGATGATATATTATAGAGCCGCTGTTGCAACGTAGATCCTGTAATGAAAACGGTTATCTTGAATGTGGGTTGTCCGATGCACGTGATTGATACATCGACCTTGAACACGATAGTATTATTCCAAGCGCCCTAATGGTTACGACAAGGTATTCTTCTCCATTGTGATTAAATAGTGGAGGGTGGGTGCATGATGATGGGCTGGCGACCCATCACTACCACGAATCTCACAATTCGAGACGGTGATGCATCGTTACCATCGAGACAAGACAAGTATGCCAACTGGACTAATGGAATGACAAATAGATGTTTACTTGGCATTAAACAATCAAGTAGGGAACGGGCTCGACAAGAGCGAACTCATCCATGTCAAGTAGATGTTTACTCATATGAAATCAAGTAGGAAGCGAGCTCGACAAGAGCAAGCTCGTTCAAGACAAGAAAGCATGTTATTCACGACATGTTCACGATTAATCATATACATTACCATATGAGCTCAATTGAGTCTCGAAAATACAAGTATCAAGTTGTCCATCGAATGTTATTCAAGTTCCAAAGGATAGTAATCTAGTCACACGGATTTCTAAGTGTCAAGGGATCTCACCACGATCCTAGTAAGGTCCAACCGTTCCTTAACTCGACTCCGTTGAGTCTTCGCTACAATTATTCCCAACTATAATACAAAGGTTTAAATCTCAATTTGATCACCATACTTTCGGCCAAAATTCATTAAGCTCACTCTACTTTTTTTTCCTCAATTTAATCATTCTACTTGGCTTCAAAACTCAATAAGGTAACTAGAGTCATTTCTGTTAGTTAAATTGGATGGAAATCGTTGAAAAGATAATAATGCACCTTACATTTGAAAGGTGTGTTGAGAAATTCAAGTCACACAATAAGAAAGTATGTTTGAGAGGAGAAGGAGACCCTCAAAACACTCAAATTTAGTAAGGGTGTTTTTTGATTTTCCTAACAAAATTAAACTTTCCAACCAAATATATGGATGGAGTGATGAACGTGCTAATTATGTGAAAGTATAGTGATTAAATTAAGGAAAAAAAATGTAGAGTGAGCTTAATGAATTTTGGCCGAAAGTAGGGTGACCAAATTGAGATTTAAACCTAATACAAATGCTATATGAATTTCTATCCCTTCTCCATGTTTATAGTTCACGTATTTCTAGGTTCGTATTTCATTAAGAAGCCTTAGTTCAACAAGTTCACCATTCCACCTATTAGTGGAATCCAAGTTCAATACATATACACGAATCAACTTTCAATAGGATATTTCAAGAGTAAATTATGTTTTGACCTAAGATATGAAATATGCTTATTAAATCATATTCATAATACAAGCAAGAAGAATTCAATCATTAACAAGGATCATGGTCATGCTTTCTCATATCACAACGTAAATTAGACATGGAAGGCTATTTCTAGCAATATACAAGCTAAGTTTATAACTTAATACACGTAGTTCACATAATTCTCGAGGCTACCTAGATTGTCTAGGTTTATCAAGCGACAAGGTCACATGCTACTCTTTCCACATTCAAGTCCTTGAGGGTTCAAGACAAGCAATGTTATACCGCCGCGAGACTCCATTGAAGTTCTCTAAACGATAAGGGCCATGAAATACCCTCAAAGGATAAACTCATAGGGTATAGTCAAGAATCTTTAAGGTGTCCGGGCGATACTAATTCGCAAGATCGAGGCAATACAAGTGTGTCTTAGAAAATAACTTAATTAGTTTTCTTCGTGACATTTTGGTAGACTCTAAATATAGAGTGTTAAGGTATATAACATCCCAATTCTATATCATCACGTAGACAGATTCTCTAATTTACCATCGTGGATTCCTAAAGATGTTCACAAGATTCTCAAGCAAGATTTCTAGTGAGTCAAGGTGGGTTCATACTCATATGGTGACTCTTGTGAGTTGGGGTCCCTATCATATTTAAATTCCAATTTCCATTTGAAGTCCACTACAGTCTCTATTACACTTTCGCAAGACATAGGACTTCATTTGAAGGCCACACAAAATATCAATAATCTTAGTTCATAATTTGACCATTTCTAATGCTCTTTATTCGAATCACACATTTGTGACCCGAGCCTCCCTAATCCAACGACTAGTGATAAATTCACACTTACATTATCCAAGGACTTCGATTAAAGTCTTAAGCCCTAAACCAATACCAAAACACCAAGTTGGTCTTACCCGATTAATTCTCGAGTCCTTGAAATTGTGACTCGACGAATATGCAAGGTCATAGGAATTTATCCTAAGGCTCAAATAACAACTTCTATAATTAATCGACTCCACTTGGGTCAAATTACAAGTCCCAAATTCTAGGTCAAGGCACAAATTTGAGATTTAATAATCTTCCGGGTTTCTAAACACATCTACAATCAATCTTAAACCATAACTATTCCAATATACCCAATTAAATCATTTGGGTTCAAACCCTAACTAACGTATATTGATATCCACAAATAACATATCATTTGGACACGTAAAACAACGAGAAATCACAAGGAACAAGTCTCTAACAACCTAACATCAATATTGAGTTAGAGAGAGAAACTAGGGTTTAGGTAACATACATTTTCCATCCAATAAACTCGAAGGGAAACGAAAACAAACCAACGGGGAAGACTCTACTCGGCAATGGATTCGCGATGATGGTCTCTAATCGTCAAATGGATGGTCGGAACTCCGGGAATCGACGAAACACACACTAATCTCACACTCAATCTCACGCACTCTTTCTCTCATGTTCTTGGTTGAAGACGGTCACAAAATGAAGAGAGGGAAGGGGTGTAGGAGTTATAAGGGTGTTTAAGGACAATTGTGCCCTCAAATGGGTGAAGGGGCAAGGGTAAAATAAGGGTAGAATAGAAATTTCACGTCAAAAATCGAGTTTGGAAGTCGTCTGCTCGTAACAGGAAAATACCAACTGTTCGTGTGGCTGGCCGAACACTTGTGAAGGTGTTCGGTTGAGGTGGCTGAACATCTCTAAAGGTGTTCGGTTGGGCTGGCCGAACATTTCCCAAAATGTTCGGTGGTCAAGTCTGAACGATGATTCAAGTCTAAAACAAAGTCAAATGGATCTAAGACCAAATGTGAAACACACGTTGGGTAAATGCAACTCAACCAAGCATAAAAGATGTGTACTAAGGCCTTAGAAGGATCAAATAAACCTCAAGACAAATGGAGGAATGACCTAGGGTACAACCAAGTGAGAAAACTCTCAACCGAGTCAAGTAACGAACAGCGTCAGTTTACGACTTGTAACTTTAATCAGTTAAAGTCCATGGATCATATAGAATCAAGGTATTGGCTTCTAGATAGCTTCCTACACAAATCAAGGTGCTCTCCTCAAGTCAAGTAAGCGAGGCTACAATTAAATGACATGCAAAACAAGAAGGTCAAATACACGAAGGTTTGGGGTCTTACATCCTCACCACCTTAAAAGAATTCGTCCTCGAATTCACAATCCTACAACAACCAAAAGTTTAATACTCTAGCCTACAAATGAAGTCGAGGCGACCACCTAGGTGTGCCTCATAACACGAGGGGGAGAAATACTCAAATATCAAATCCAATCAATTCCAAAGTCGAGTCATCTTGATTCTTGACGGGGTTCGAAGACATTAGCAAGGCTTACAAAGTTCCAACAAACGTGGATATTGAGGTGAAAATTCCTCTCTATCAACTAATCAAGTAATTCGTATGCATGTGCAATAATTGCACCAAACTAACAAACTTCCCAACCAAGAATTTTTCAGACTAACTGAATTATTCCGGTTACAACACGAATCTTTAGGGTCTAACGCCCTTACAATGGAATCATGTAGTCAATCATCATCATGCACTACACGAAAAATGACTATTTGTGACCCCTATTTTTTGGGAGGGCTAAAAAACAGTCACAAATACCTTTTTTTGGGAACGGAGAATTAGCGGTCACAATTACTTAGTAATTGGGACTGTTGTGTAGTAGCCTTCCCAAATACATGTTGTTTTGGGACGCTTGTGCAACCCCCGTACTAAATTTCCTATTTGGTTCGAAATTAAAGATCAGTCACAATATATTTCCCAGGATATTTCACTCTCCCGCGTTCCTCTCCCGCGATTTCCCCCAAAATTTCCACCATCATATATAAGTTTTCCCCCAAATTCCCCCAGTTAGTTTTCCCCAAAATTTAGTCTATCGCACTCTCTCGTACTCTCTCTGGCTCGTGTACTCGTCCACATTGTTGGCTCCATCTGATTACTCTTTGGCTCCGGCACATCTCTATCGATGTGATTACTCCCAGGCGCTTGTACACTTCTCTTCTCGTTGTTGGTGATTACTTTCACATATCCGATTCATTCTCTATCTGTCTGGTGAGATCTTCTCTCAGTCTGATTTTTACTTCTAGGGTTTTTGGGTTGCAAAAGGGTCTAAGCTTAAAATAGCTTTAATGAAAACCAAAGCTCATGATAGGTTTTTGGGTTTGGGCGATGACACTTTGATTCAGTTAAATCATATATGTGATTCCAAATTAATTTGTTCAAGTGAAACAAATTGAGTTAGTTTCCTGCATTTAGACCTTATGAAATTATTTGAAGTATGTTGAATGTTGTGATCATAGAGTAAAAGGGCTATGTTCTAGATTGTGGTTTGTTTTGCTTTTGATTTATAGATTTTTTTTCAGTTGGTGGACATAGATTAATATAAACTCATACAAGTTTTCTTGTGCAGTTTCATCAGCTAAAATTTAATCAAGATTATTAGTTACCTGCATGACCTTGTTTTGACTTTTATATAGCACTCCCAGACTTAAGAATGATTCAGATCTCCAACCATTGAAGTATACAGGTTAGATGGTAGGTGGTCCGGCTGGGTCTGCCTCTAGTGAAACCAAGATGAATATAGGGAAGCTACTTGCTTTATGGAAGTATATGAGTTTAGAAAGTAGAACATATGTCCGACACGCTTTTGATTAATATGTCTAGGTCATTGTTTAATGTAGTGTTCTGTTTGAAACTTGTGCAGTTAACTTTCTGGATGCTAGGTTTTACTTGTGTTTCTTCATGAAGTATTAGACTTATTGCAGTTCTATGTGTCCATAATTTGTAGAGTAAAAAGTGCTTTTCACTTTTCTTTTCCTCTTCTTTCAGCTTAATATGTGAATAGAGCTTCATTGTTTTATCTGTCAATGGATTTTAAGATTAGGAGGAATACCATGGCAAAATAATTGTTGATTTGAGTGGCACATTTTATGTCTACATTTCTGTAGCACTGTTTGTTAATTGGTTCCCCTTCCTACAGAGCTGCGGAGTGATCACAAGGATATGATGCAGAAAATAGATCAAAATATACAACTTCTGCACTTAGCAAGGCTTAGTCCTAAACCTCAAACTGCCAAACAGTCAGGTTGGCTACAAAGTAATTTGCATCCTGCATAGAAATAATCCCTCCCCCTCCTCCAAACCTATTTTATAAGATGAAAATAATTGTATGCTCAAATACACAGTTGACAGTTTGCATGAAAAATGTTAACTATTTTGTGCACCAGTTAGTTTAGATGGAAACTGCCAGCTGCCATCCATACATATTATATGTTGAAGATGAACGGGACTTCATTTATCTTCTTGCTTCACTTTAGCTGAGCCTGCTAGTACTTTTATTGTTCATAGTCTTTTAGATTCCTGCTCGAAATTGCTGATAGGTGAAAGTTTTATAAAGGTGTTGAAGTTTAGGTATTTATTTTGCCAAATTCTTTTTTCTTTATTCCATAAATGTGCTTATCTTCAAATTCATCCTCCAGTTCTCTAATTATGCTATTTCCCGATGTTGGGAGTAGATCAAAGAAAGGAAGAGAATCGAACTAAGATAGATAGTAGCAGATCTTATACGTTATGAGGGTCTCTCTCTCCCTGAATCACACATCACGCTAATGTAGGTTCAAAACTAGAAAATATGACTGGAAGTAGATATACTTTTTCGTTGTTGTTACAATAATCAACGTAATTTTCTTATTGGGAATGACGTTAATATGTATTGTTTGAACACCTTGAATAAGGGTAAGTTGTAAAGTGTGCAACTTGGGAGGCGATGTTGTGGGGCCTTCTCTGCCCTTTAGCTCCTCATCTTATTAGTTCCATCATCCATGTATTAATTTGGTTATGCTTTTTGGTACCCAAAGGAGTGCCTTAGAGTGCACACCTTTTCTGTCCCATAAAAAAGTCTTACTTGTCATTTTAGTTTAAACTAGAGTCACTTTTCTAAATTTATAGATTTTTTTTTCACCCAGGCACTGCTATATTTGGTTTTTCACGAGTAGGTAAGATTTCATGAACTGGTAGCCAACCATATGTATCCATCAAACACTCATATAGCTGGGAGCAACTGAACAATAGATGAAACGAAGAAACTACTTCTGTGTGCCATCTTATATATTATAGTTTGCTCCAGATACTTTAGAGAATGTCCCTCCCATCTCAATGCACAATATTAGTTTTACCAGCTTGATTTCAGTTTATTTCTAAGTATTTGTTGGGCTTTGTGGTTAATTCTATCAGGTTAAACAATTTTTTTTTCACAAGCTAGAGCTACTCTCAGAAAAAAGCTCCTTTCACGAGTTAGAGCCTTAGATGCATTAAGAATAGAGCCACTTCAAAGAGATTACTCTCCAAAACCATTGGAAGTTCCCCTGACTTTAATGACTATATTTAAAAAAATGCATTAATCCAAGGAATAAATGGGGAAACAAGTGCAAGTGGGTGATAGGTGAGTTTTGTACTCATTTATTGATGGCAAATGGGTAATAGTAATAGTATTTTCATTACTTCACGCAATCTAACTTCCCTTGGAGTTTCATTTTTGTAGATGATAACAAATAAAAAGAAAGAAGCTAGCTTTAAGAAATAAGTAATTATGTGCTGGTGAGGGAATGAACCTTTACATGTGGTCCAAAAACACGTAATGCACTTGCTAAAGTCTACTGCCCGTGTCTCTCATCTCTCTATTATTGTGTTTGACCCCACGGTGCATATTCAATGTTCTGTGCTAGGCCAAAGTCTCTAAGTTAAGGTTCTACTTGCTTTATGATTCATTTCAGGCCTCAATGCACCAGAATTGATGCTTATTGTGCACACATTTATGCTCTGCTAAATATCATGATAGTTTAAAGATTGCTGGATGTTTTTTTGCTTCGTTTTTCTATTGAAATTTACTATGCTCCTAGTAATAAGTAGCATCGCATGACACGTCTTTTGTAGGTTGAATTGTAGAGGTTACGCCTTATTTGTGAGGAAATCATCAAACGAGAAAATTTGAAGGTAGGCTTTGACGAAGTACTTCCGTGATTCTGGTTTGATTCTTTATCTGTTTCATCCTTTCGTTTATGTCGCTTCCTCCCTTGTTCTTTGTCCCTCTTGGTTGTCTGCAAATGGGTATGCTTAGACCTCAACTTTTGGCGTATTGTTAAACTGAAGCCTATTTTTCTAATGGATTTCCTGAGGAAGTATTTCTACTTCAAAAATCAAAAAATACAAAGTAAAGATTGCTATGCACTTGTATTCTACTAATTTGGCATTGCGTGACTTAACAACGGAAGACATATTTTGTAGACAGTTGGAAGATCAGCATAAACTTCTGGTGCTCATTTGATTGATAGGGAACATGTGTTGCTTTTGTTTTCTGTTTTCCCTATCTATTGAAAAGCAAATTGATATAGAACAACTTACCATTATTTGTTGTATTCTGACAATGGTTTTAAAAACAAAAATAAGAATCTAGCACAAAAGCAAAATGAATAATAGTGAGATTCTCCTCAATGCAAGAGGCAGTGAGTAGGTGTGTAGTACTCTATTTGATTCTTTGGTCTGTTACTACATATTGATGGTATGTTAAAGAGTGGTCAACTTGGTTTGATGGTTTAGTTTGGTTTGGTATTCTTCATTGCAGTTGAGCATATGAAGCCATGAACCCTCTGCCCAAGTTCCCATAGTTGTAAACCATGTCGTCTTTTAGAACTTCCCAGCAGTGTTGAAAAAAGCCATTGAAAAACCATCCGAACCTGACGCTTTATCTCCATTCAAACTCCGAAGGGCTGTTCGAACTTCCTCCTCCGTACACATTAGTTCAAGGTTCGTCTATTTCTTTCTATCTATCTCCTTCTCTCTTGAGATTCATGTATATGGGGCTAATTAGTTAGAGTGACCTAGTTTTTAACAAGCAGCTGATTTTCACAAATTACATGCTCTCCATCTTCGCGAGATCTCGCTACTTGATAATAGCTAGCATGCATGCCAACTATTAATCCATCTTTTTCCTCAATACTTCACTGCATATGACTTGGGTCCAGCACCAATGCCGCACAAACATTACAATTATTATCCTCTCTGTTCACCAAGGCAACCAAAGCAACAGGTATCTGACAAACAGAACTACAACTTGATACGGTGTCAAAATCTTCCAACACTATATATCTGCTCCAGCCCCTTTTGAGCAGCCCCAAACTCGTCCCTATCCTTCCTATAAACAGTTTGTTTTCTTTTTCTTAATAGAATTTTTCTTTACAAATGTAACCCAACTTTTAGCAAGTAAATTTCCTCCTTAACTACCCTTGTCTCACGTCGAATTAAAATGTGCATGGAATGCCCAAGGTGGTCTCTTCTTTTGAAAAACAAAGGCTGCCACAATTAACAGAATTCAACTCCCATGAAATTCCCACTTGTTACTCAACCCAATTCCCTCACCTGTTGCCCAACCCCTAGCCTCAGCTACCTCCTCTTAACAGCCTTGAATCTTGCCCGAAATATCCCAGCCAATTATTCTCCAACCTGTTACAAACTCCCTTGGCCAAAAGTTTGCTTCCAAGGAACGATGCAACAGCCACGTTTTTGTTAATGCTTAGGGCTGCCACGAATCCGAAATAAAATAAAGAAACAAAAGAAGAAGAAGATTAAGATAGATCGGCTTCACCGGACAAGCTTCACTCGCTTCTCGTAAAGAATGTCGTTTGATTAATGTTCAAATCCAATATTCCAGACTTGACATCAACTCTCACAAAATCTACCAGACAAACTAGTTGTTTTATAGCCAATGGGCCACCATAAGCTCAAGAAGAAAATTGATAAACATTCATAACCAAAAGGAATAAGCAAAGAGAACTTCAATTCAAAAATCACCTGTGTAGCCCGTTTAAAAACAACTTCATATATGACACCAGTATAATAATCAAGACCTCTTGCTAGACTCATATCAAGAACCACTTTGTCAAGAAACCTTGCCTTCTCCAAGGCTTCAAATAATTTATTTTCTTATAACATGTCTGATTAAGCATTCTTTTTTCCTTTTTATTGTTTTCAGATTAACAATGGATACAAGCTGGATGCATTTAAGAGACAGGACCTTACCACAATTTAGAGATGGTGTTGAAAATTTTATAAAGTTGATATATTCGGACGTGGGGTCAAATGGATGTAAAAAGTGTCCATGTTCAAGGTGTTATGGTCGTTTTTATAAAACAAGAGATAATGTCAGGGATGATCTTATCGTGAATGGCTTCATGGAAAATTACTTTCCATGGTCATTTCAACATAATTTTGATATTTCCTCTCTTGGCGATGGAGGTCGAAACGAAGATCAACAAAGCAATTACGATGTGGGAGATGACATTGTTGGCATGATACATGATGCCATTGGAGTTCGAACCGGAGTTCCAATTGTGAGAGACTGTTTGAATGAAGGACAAATTTTGGATCCAAACACATAAACAATAGATGATGAGACGACAAAAATTTATAAGATGCTAGAAGAAGGGCAACAACCTTTATTTAGGGGTAGCAAAAAGTTCACTTCACTTTCATTCCTTACTCGGCTTTTGCACATAAAAGTACTTGGTGGTTGGTCGAATAAATCATGCACAATGGCTCTAGAATTATTTCATGAGGTACTTGAAGAAATAGGGGATGTTGCCTTGTCTAAATCTTATTATGAAGTGAACAAGATAGTGTCTGATTTGGGGTTTACTTACGAGACGTGGGATGCATGCCCAAATGATTGCATGTTGTTTCGAGGTGATGCAAAGTCTTTTGAAAATTGTGATATTTGTGGAGCTTCTAGGTATAAGAAGTTTGGCAATGATGAGCAAATCGTTGATGATAGTGTGATAAAGAGGAAAAAAATTGCTGCTAAACAAGTACACTATTTTCCATTAAAGCCAAGGCTGAAAAGGTTGTTCATGTCACCTCACACTGCATCACTAATGACATGGCATTCTAAAGAGCGTGTTGATGATGGTGTGATGCGTCATCAGGCTGATAGACCTATTTGGAAAACTTTTGACAAGTTGTACCCGGACTTTGCTTGTGAGGGTCGTAATGTTTGACTTGCATTAACATCTGATGGAGTCAATCCTTTTAGGTCTATGAACATTTCACATAGCACTTGGCCAGTTGTTCTCATTCCATACAACCTACCACCATGGCTGTGCATGAAACAACCATCATTTATTCTTTCTGTGCTAATTGATGGCCCAAAAGCTCCCGGGGACAAGATTTATGTATATTTGCAGCCACTTATTGAAGAGATGAAGGAATTATGGTACAATGGTGTGAATACATATGATGCATCAACCAAAAGTATGTTCAAGTTACATGCATCACTCATGTGGACAGTCAATGACTTCCCGGCTTATGCTAATTTGTCAGGTTGGAGTACAAAAGGTAAATTTGCTTGTCCTTGTTATAACAAAAAAACTAGATCTTTTCGGCTAAAACATAGTCTTAAGTGTTGTTATCTGGGACATAGGCATTGGCTAAAAGAAAGTCATAAATTATGAAGAGATAAAGCTGCTTTTCATGGAGAGCCAGAGTTAGAACCGAAACCAAAGTTATTATCTAGTTCAGAAATACTAGAATAGTTGAAAGATGTCGAGACTATATATAAAAAGGAAGATGTCCTTGGAAAGAGGAAAAGAGAAAAATTAGAAAAAGAGAAGGAGAAGGAGAGAAAGGCTTCTATAAAAAGAGAGAAACGCAAAGAGAAAGAGAAAGATAATCCGAAAGGGAAAGAAAGAAATGGAAGAAAAGGAAAAACGAAAGAAAGTGAGAATGCTGGAAATGCTAAAGAAGATAATTGGAAGAAAAAGAGTATCTTTCTCGAATTGCCTTATTGGGAGTCTTTACCAATACGCCACATGCTTGATGTTATGCACATAGAAAAAAATGTGTGTGATAATGTATTGCATACGCTCTTGGGAACTCTCAGAAAAACAAAAGATCACTTGAATGCTCGACTTGATCTTAAAGAAATGAAAATTAGGGAGCCATTGCACCCTAAAGATAATGGTTATGGTAAAAAGATACTTCCCCCCTGCATGTTTTACACTCGGAAAAGATGAGAAAGACATGTTTTTGAAATTATTGAAGGATGTGAAAGTGCCTGATGGTTATGCTTCCAATATTTCACAATGCATCAATCTCAAAGAGAGTACCATTTGGGGTTTAAAGAGTCATGACAATCATATTATTTTACAGCCTACTTCCCCTTGTCAAGTAAAATATTGCCAAAACACGTTGTTGAAGCCTTGATTGAGTGTCAAACTTTTTAGGATACTACTGCTCAAAAGTTAATTCAAAATCGATCTAGAGTATCTTCAAGATCGTATTGCACTTACACTTTGCCATCTTGAAAAGATTTTTCCACCATCCTTCTTTGATATAATGGAGCACTTGCCTATACACTGGCCGAAGAGGCATTGCTTGGTCGGGTCAGTACAATATCGATGGATGTACCCAATTGAGAGGTTAGGCACCCTTGTAATCATATATTTTAACCCTTATCAAATTCTTCATTTAACTTTAGTACTCATTGAATTTCTTTTATACATAGGTACTTATTGACATTAAAACTTTACGCTCGAATCGCGCGCCCCGAAGCTTCGATTGCAAAAGGGGCTTTAATGGAAGAGTGCATGACCTTCAGAAGATATCTAAACGACATAGAAACTAAGTCTACTAGACCAGATCGAAATGATTGTGGTGAAGATAACGTGGTCGTCACTTTGGCCAAGAAAAAACTTTTTTCCTTGATCATATTTCAATGGAGCAAGCAAATCGTTATCTGCTAGCTACTTGTGATGCCATTAGCCCATATAGAGAGTAAGTAATACTATTTTCATAGAATTAATGTTTTCTCCAATTTATTACTACAAAAGATTGATTATATTAATCCATCTTTATGTTACTCTTAATATTCTTAGAAGACATCTTCAATTCCTCCAAAAGTCAGCCTCGAGCACCAATTCATGAACGCCAACGCCTCCATATTAAAGAGTTCCCTTCGTGGTTCAAAACTGAGGTAATTGTAAAATATACAAACACTCACATTACTTATAAAGGTTCCTTACATATTTTTAGTTAATTTGTAGTTAATTAAGTGCTTTTCACTTTATGTGTATAGGTATTGAAGGAGGAAAGTGCAAACGCATCGTTAGAAAAAATGAAATCAAGGACATGGCATTGGGTCTAACCAATATGGCTAAAAGATACAATGGATACATCATTAATGGATTTAGGTTTCGAAACAAGAAGGACCGATAATAGAGTTACACAAAATAGCGTGTTGTTCTTAGTGCATAATAACAAGCTATTCAAGCGTAAAGGATAAGAATCCAGCTTCGGGACCAAACATTCTATGGAGAGTTGAAAGATATAATTGAAGTGTGCTATACTTCGCAAACAAAATTTGTATTGTTCAAGTGTAATTGGGTGGACAATAGGAAAGGGGTTGAAGTAGACAATTATGGTATTACATCGGTTAATTTCAATCATTTGTTATACAAGGAGAACAAAGTAACCGACGAGCCCTTTATCCTAGCGCCCCAAGCTCAAGAAGTCATGTATATTGAAGACCCTATAGACTCTCAATGGAAAACTGCCATTAAGATGACAAGTCGAGATACATTTGATATGGGCGTAGATGAAAATTCTAATAGTACACTTACGGTGCCTCAAGTCGTGCCATACAATCCTCAACAATTGGATGAAAGGAGAAGTGTGGATGATGATGATCTAGTGTGGGTGAGGAATGGTGTTGAGGGGACATTGGTTGAGGGTAGAGTTCCTCGGCCCGTGTTGAAGAGAATGAGCGAAAATGATTTTATTGACATCTCTGAAGATCAAGGTGAAAATGAGATAGAAGAAGATGCCATCGATGATTTCGAAGAAGAAGAGTTTGATGATATGGATGAAGAATCTGATGATATGAATGATGATTTGTATTCGAGCATGAGTGATGAATCTGATGATTAGTTTATTGTACTTATTTATTTTTGGTAGAAATATCAACTTACGTCAACATGCTTTTAAATGCATTTATCATACCGAATCCGATGATGATTAATTTTATTTGATTACTATGTGCTTGCATTGGTGTTATATTTATTTAATCCTTTAACTTATTTCTTGTTATTAAGATAACTGTTATATATTGATAATCTTAATTTGCATATTTAGTATGGCTCGAAAGAGACGATTTAAACTACGCTCATGTCCAAGTGCCAACTAATGAAGCACCTATTCAGCCGACTCACCACCAACACAACAATGCTCCCAAACATCGTCACGCTGCACGTGGAGAGGGAAGAGCCACATGTTGAGAGAGAAGAGCCACAACAATTGCAAACATCAAGCACATCGACATTAAATACACCAAGTGGTTCAACAGGTAAATTATCACTTGATTTTAGAAAAAAAAAAGCTACATTTTGCTTTTATTATGATTAACAGTGCCTCATTAATATTGAATAATTGGAATTTTAGGTCCTACTACGAATGACTCTTCTCATAAAAAGGGAAGAGGACCTGCAATAGGTTACCAAGGAAAAGAGAGGATAAACGCTATGTTCAATGACTATTTGCAGCCCTATTGGGGATTCGAGCACGCACTGATGAATGTCCTTGGAGGAATTGCGAAGTGTGGGGCTCATGCTCCTCTTCATGTTGTTTCATGGTGCCAAATGCCCGAACTTAACCTTGACATTATTTGGAGAGAGATTCAAGTATCTATCTATCTATATCGATCTAATCTTTCTATAGCAATTTGTCCGTCCGTGAGCTAATTAATTACTATTTATTGTATTTAGCATAAGACAAATGCTAGGGAAGAACATAAAAGAGCATGTATGAAGAAAAGTTGGTGAGTCTGGGAAAGTGGAAGCATAGAGTGAAGGAACTATTTTATTCCAAATAAGGATGTTTGAAAAACTCTTGATTCCACTAACCGATACTGGTAGACCCCGACATCGTCCGACTTGGTGGATTATTGAAGCTTGAAAAGATTGAGGTACGTATATCCCATAGTCGATGCATGAAGCTATATAATGTTATTAAGCAATGTGAATATGATTTGTATTTTAGGCTGAACTCGAACGTATCTCTCAGCAAATCGTAGCAACTCAAGTTCCCACACAAGACCGGAAGGACTTCACACGCTATTCGTGAAGAAAAAGCTTACATAACTAAAATGCTTGCTGGGTGCCTCGTTGATGGGTGTGCACCATTGTTTTGTTGTTGTACGTAAATGCTTTGTTGGGGTGCTTGCTTTGATGGGTGTGCACCATTGTTTTGTTGTTATACGTAAATGCCTAAAAATGATCTCTCGATTCTGGGCCACAAGTTGTGAAGTTTTCTAATTGGGCCCATCATTTTCTCTCAATTTTTGAAGCAAGACATGTAGCTGCATTTCTGCCCATTGTTATGCCCATCATTTATGAGCCCCACTTCAATTGTACAACTTTTTATTTCTATACTTTTCAAACAAAATACAACCCAAAAAAAGGAAAAAACCAAAAGGGGGAAGATCATGTTTTTAATAATGTAACATTTTTGAAGAACATGGTAAAGACTGCCTTGATTG
>CM028378.1:176488144-176535920 GCA_013146195.2 Codonopsis lanceolata
TTCAAATCTCAACCCAAAGTTTTTAAACAGATGTGGGTTCACAGGGTAGTAATGACAAAGAGCAAGTCCAAATATTGTGAACCTTTTGATATATGTCACGGTTCTAAGCCGTCCTATGAACCTCCTCCAAAATCTTGATTGACATAAAACCGGTAATGCGCACATGATCGGGCGGAACTTGCATATTACTGAAAGTTCGGCCAATGTGATTCACAATGTTTCACCCAATGTTTCACTCAATGTTGCAACAATGGGAGCAACATGGGCCAGCTGGCGGTCGAAAGCAGGTCTGAACTTTGAGAATCGAGGTCATGTACATTCGAGAAAATCGATCAAATTTGAATGGTTGCAGCCATGATATTCCTAGCCGTATTGAGAAAAACCATCCAATCTCTCGAGTGATAGGTGATATTCATGATGGCATATACACAAGGAGAAAAGAAGTAAGGTTGAATCTCAAAAATTTGCATGCTTATCAAAATATTTTTGAGAGAAGCCTTAAATCTTTTATGGATGCTTCAAATGATCAAAGATTATGTGTTCACATTGATGTATTAACCTTGTTTTTGATAACACCTATGCATTTTCTTAGCACAAAATCAGTTCATTATTCTCGAACTAATCACATTAATATAAGACACCATTTTTTTAGAGACTTGGTTGATTATGGAAATTGTTTGCATTGAACATGTTGAGGCCGATTGAAAATCATCTTCTTGCGATATATTTGCCAAGTGTCTTGTTTTTGAGATTTTTCAATCTTTGGAAATCTCTTGTGTTTTGTGTGCCATATGATTTTACACTTGTTAATTATAAAAAAAAAAAAAAACTTAGGCATGCTTGCATTTTGTCTTTAGAGGGCACTCTGGATCATTGTTTCACATGTTTGTGCCTCTTGTGGTTGCTTGGGAATTGCATTCAAAAACCTGTTGTGATTTTTTTGTATGATTCTCTCTCTCCAGTTCTTGAGTATGTTTAAAGTCCACAAAGGAAAGAGCTACCTTTTAAAATTTTGGGATCTTTGCAATTTGTCAAGGTACTATGGAACTTAGGTTCTCATGGGTTGATCTTGAGAAAATTGACTCCCCTTAGTGAAAAAGTGTGAAAGCTACCTAACGGAAAAGAGCTACCTATGAACAAGGTTGTGGCATCTTTCTTTTGGGACTATGAATCCTCGGATTTCATGGGTTGATCAAATGCAAAATTGCTTCCCTTGGTAAATAGTGTGAAAGCTTCCAAGTGGCATGTTTTTATAGCTTGAAATAAAGTAGAGCTATATTTCTAGGGAAATAAAGTACCTATGGATTTTGTTGTTAAAAAATTTATGATCTTGGGAGAGAAATTTGGTTGAGAAAATTAAAAAAAAGAAAAATTGAAAATAAAATCACAATTTTGGCGAATGTTTCTCCCAATCTTGATTACATTAGAACTACATCATTTGATCTGGTCTTTATCACTTGTGTGTGATTGCATTTTTTATTTCTTTTGCCTAGCTTTTAGTCATCATGTTTTTAGGCATAAAATTTTAGGACATGCATTGTTGGCAATGATATCAGCTTGGTGAAATTTTGTCCTAAACTCAAGCGTGCAAATCAATTTCCAAAAATCTTCATGTTGAAAAATATTTAGTGGTTGTCTAATTTTTGTGTGAAACTAAGAGGTTTTGAATTTGGATATGAGTGCTCGGTTTTGCTAGGGGTGTGATCAAATCTTGGTGAACACTTCTTTGTGTTTTCAAAATCTTTGATTTTGAGAATTCCTAAAAGATGGTTTATCTCTCTTCCTTTTTAGGTCAAATAGGGGAGAGAGATCAAGTGTTTTTGGTGATGATGATGAAAGTGTTCTTGTGATGGTGATTGCATAATTGTTTTCGATTTGTGCTTACCTTGCACAAATTCGGGGAGATGAGATTTTTCTAACCAATGCGGGTTAGGTGATTTGATTGGTGTTGAATAAACACTTGTATTTTGATTTGACGAGAAAGGTTCAACAAGGGGGGAGATTGTAAGGGTAAAATAGGCATGACCTATTTTATCTTGTTTTCACCTTTCTTGGTCAAAGAAAGAATTTAATTTAGTCAATGTTTATTTTAGGAGTTAGATTTTGTTTAGATTATTTTGGTAGATTGGTGTGTTTTTGATAGGAAAATCTTTAGGAAAATCTTTTAAAAGATTTTGGAGATTTAGTTATACATGTTTGGTAACTAAATCTTTTAAAAAGATTTTAAAGATTTAGGCAACATATTTTTGGTATCTAGATTTATGTAAATAAATTAGTTATTCCAAGTATTATAGTCTAATTAGGAAACAAAATCTTGTATAATTTTATGTCTAATCTGTTTTCCTAGTAGGTTTGGTTGTTGGCCGTATTCTTGCGGGATTCTTGAAGTCTTGGTTTACAAGCTTGGCGGTCTATAAAAGGCAGTCGGCGGCTTGAGAGAGAGAGCGGAGAGCATATAGAAGAAATTGGTCGTCTTTGTGGCTTGAGAAAAAGAGAGTTGATCAGTTTTTCTTGTGTGTTGAATTAGAAAGAAGATATCAACACCTCATATACAGCGATCGTTAGAAGCTGCCAGTGAACATACTGCGCTGCGGTTTAATATCTTCGAGGAACACGACCTTGTGTTTCACTGAAGTTGACTAAATTGTGCTTCCGGTTTTTTGTTATTGATCTTGGAAGGCGTTTTTAGTCTTTGGTTATTTTTCTTCCCACGTTTGATTAACCGATAGTTTATGTGGGTTTTGTAATCTCCAAGATTCTATATCTTGTGAGATTTTTTGTTTGTTAAGGTTCAAAAGCGGTTTTGGGTTTAATATAATTTGTTGCCTTGAGGCTTGATCTACAAGATTGATTCTTGTAGATTGTTTTTGTGTGATTTTACGTCTTACAAAGTGCATTGATTTCAAATCACAAAACAATACTTCATTGCTATTTTACGTGTTTTACACTTTCGGTTCACATTGTTCTTGTCATTGTTGCAACATTCAACTGCAACATTGGCGATAACATCGTGCTATATCAGAATGCGTGGCATCGCGTTCTTTCAACTAATAAATTTAATTTTAAAAAATGATGAATAAAATTATAAAAGTTTTACCACCACAATAAAAACAAATTAATTAGGCACACATGCTTCTTCCATCAATCTACTAGCAAAAGAATGATCTTTATTGCTAGGGTCACACGTGGAAAAGATAATTGAACAAAAAAAAGTCACATATAAAAGCGCCCTTTTTGAGGTTTTGTCACTTGGAAATGGGTAAATAGCAGCCAATCCCGTATAGTTTAGTAAAGGTGCAAGAGAACCCCTCGTGGATGGCTATGAGGGATTTTGCGGATCTTTAGTTTCTTCCTCTTTATTAATCCTATATGAAAATAACACACATCTAACATCAAACCTCGGCGGACTCATGAATACTTAATTCTGAATTTCACCCTTTTCTAGCGATCACGCCACAATGATGGGGTGACTATCTTTAGCGATCACGTAATGGACTTGAGGCGTGTCAGGCCTCTTTGGGGTCACGTCGGTGTTGTGTGGGTGGTGCAGGATTCTTAGGATATCTGGGCTTGATGATTGCTCTTGGTTGATAAGTACGAAAGGGGAGACTACCGTTAGAGGGTCTGAGGGGGTTTCCCGATTCTGACCCTCCGGTGTGAGAGTCGATGCTGAGGGGTAATATGTGGTATCATCTGGGAGCTAGGCGTTCCACTTTCGGCTTCCATTCGGTGTATTGAGAGTAACCTCTTTGTGTGTTTTGTCTATCCTCAGCAATATAGTAAGTTTGCAATGTTAAGTAAAAAATCTTACCTTTCTTGAAGGGAAAGGTTTCCTTTTATAGTAGCTTAGATTTGGAGTCATGATTGGTATGAGGGTCCCTACTGGTGGGACTTGTTCCACTGAGTGCGACTTCTTGGCGGTTCTGAGTGGTCAGCAGGTTGCGTGTGCGGTGTGGATTGTAGGCGGTTGAGTAAGCGATAAATAAAGGTATAGCGGCTTGCATGGCTTGCTCGGCTCTTGTGGGGAAGGCACACGGATGCTATGTACGAGGCTACGGGCTAAGCTTGTCTTATCCCGGAGAAGAAGGCGTCGCCAGAAACATAGGTGATCCTCGGTCGTATGGTCGGGTGTTAATTCATGATCGCCTATTGTGCTCGCCGTTACTTCATCGGCTGGTTAGTGATTGTCGATGATGATTGACTGGGGAATGGTCTTCGGCCCTTGGTGGGACCATCCCAAGTCTAGCGGGAATCCATGTGGTCGTTCCACGTAGGGGGACCCAGGTCGGATCCCATCAATAGCCCCCGAGTTTCCAAGTGCGAGGATTTATCCTTAGCTTGGAAAGTTTAATCGAATATCATGCTCGACTTGTTCGTCTTTGATCTTCGTTAGGCTTCCTCGGTTCTTTGTTCGTTTCCATTTGTGGTCGCTAACTTGACTTGGTCGCATTCGGTTTTTAAGTGATCGATCACTTTGATCACAGGATACATGAAGGAGTAATTAGTGGAATTTTCCTTGGAAATTGGTCCGCCGTATGCATTAAATGCCCAGTTTTCGAGGGGTCGCAGGTAATAATTCATAATTACTTTTCCCAAAATGTAACGGCGTCTGGTATATTGAAACGTCGTCGGTTTGCAGTCATTTTGCGCCCAGTGCTCGCCACGTGTCGACTAGCGGATGGTTTGGTAATGATCCGCGTGTTTTTAGCAGAGTCGGCCAGGGCAAATCGGGTTGATATAAAAGCACGCTTTTTCCGGTTTTTCACTTCACTCTTCTTACACTCTTCCAACTTCGAACTCTAAAAAGCGGCGAAAAACTCTTACTGCTAATCTTCCTAATTCGACAATTCAGTAGTTCTTTTGTTCTAAAATCCTAGTTTCGAGGTTCGCCATTTCTTCTTCTTCCTTTTGATACGAATTTCTTGAGCTTTAACTTTGTATTGAGCGTTTTTTTGGTTTTTGCAGTTTTTTCCGGTGACTTCTGCGTTTTCCGATACACCGGAACTCATTCCTTGGTGTCTGTCAATCTTCCCGGTCCTCGCTCGGCCTCACCGCTTTTCCTTTGCTCGTTCTTGATCTCAATCCTTCACACGGTACTTTGTTCTTTCCTTTTTCCTTTTTACTCGTTCTTGGTCTATTGGGTTTCTAGGGTTAGGTTTTTATGAACCCGTATACGCCCTACTATTTTTGCCCGGCGAAACCTCTTCCTCATCCTCGCCCGGCTCCTGACGGCTTTCAACGAAATATGAGGACTAAGCATGTTAGCTTGGGTCGGTGTATGCTTTCGGTCTCCCGCGACCAAGAGATTGTATTCATAAAGCCGGCGCTTGAGTTGGTTAAGCCAGAGCCAGCGGTGCCATTACTTGTCAGCGGTTATCGCATGGAGGTTTACCCACCCTTTACGGCGAGCGATATATGCGGCTTGTAGAAGACATTCATTTGGGCGCCTATCTTGGTATGCTTGGACACGAGCAAGGCCCTACATTACTGTTTAATCAATATTGCAGAAATAGTCGCCCGGGAGGACATAGTGGTCGAGGCGAACAAGGCCTACGGCCGTAGAAGCGAGGGGAGAGCTCTTCATTCTTGCCCCGATTGAAGAAGTTTCCGTGGAGGCCGATGATGCTCACCTTTCGCGGATTATT
Source organism: Codonopsis lanceolata (assembly GCA_013146195.2). Taxonomy (NCBI): domain Eukaryota; kingdom Viridiplantae; phylum Streptophyta; class Magnoliopsida; order Asterales; family Campanulaceae; genus Codonopsis; species Codonopsis lanceolata. Next base: position 176,493,790 of record CM028378.1, read on the forward strand.
GAGGGAATGGAGGAGCATATATATCTTAATCCTCCCGGCGTGAAGTAGATAGGCTTGGGGCGAATACAACCATAGCGAAAAGATTCGAGGATCCACTGATAATTCGATTGGTATGGATGATCGAGGCGAGGGCGAGCGGATAGAGTTAGTTTATATATTTCGTTTTTTGAGAGTCGGTCTTCGATTGCCTCTCGACCCCTCTACATGCGAGCTTCACAGAGAAGCGGGTGCTCACCCTCTCGATCTTTCCTTGAACCTCGTTCGATACTTGATCTCTTTTGCGGCCTGTGTCCGAATGCTCGGGTTTGAACCGACTCCGCCCCTCTTCAAAACCTATTTTGCGGTGACCAAATCCTTGAAGCGTCTTCAATGCAAACATCATAATCGAGGAATAAATCGTCGCCAAACCTCAGGAAAGAGCGAGGCATTGGGGCGAAATGTTACAGTTGGTGGAGAGTAGATATGGGTGAAATTTCTCGTACCTCGCCAATCTAATGAAGAGGTTAAGTCATTCTCCCCGGCTGGGACTTTGGACGAATATGAGGAATCTGCTCGAAAGGCTATCGAGGATTTTCTCGGAGTAAGGGGGACGGGGCCTGCCCGGGTATTTGATTGGAATTCCATAAGTGTGGATGAAACTCTGTTGAGGATGGTCGGGATGACGACCAAAAGATTTAAAGGGTTGGATGTTCGATGTGAGGTGCCCGAATACATCCAGTACCCCGGATGGTCGATGCATGAGGGTAATAAGTTCCAGTCGGACTGCCCTCAGTGCCAAGACAACACATTCTTCCTTGAAGGCTGTGGAAGTATACAATATTATTTTATAGTTTCTTATTTGAGCTTTATTTTCTCATTTTTCGTTGATCAATTTTGTGCTTGTACTGACTGATTCTTTCATTGTTTCAGATATGATCGATATAGATGCCCTCACAGGCAAATCAGCCAGGCGAGACCAAGGGGTTACTCGTCGTCAAATTTTGAAGGATGCAAAGGCCGACCCCAAAAAGGCCTATCACGCCAACCACGCCACGCCCGCCGAGCGAAGCGAGGGGTGGGGTCTTGGCTCTCGGCGGCTCCTACTACGCGAGCTCGCCGGCCAAGGTTGACCGACAATCGGGGAAGAAGTAAACCCCCAGCCCCCGCCCTAGCCAAGAAAGTTTCTGAGCCCACAGTTCATGCCTCCTCTTTGCAGCCCGCCTCGATTGAGAGTGCACCTGCCCTCCCCAAAGGAAAGCGACAAGCGGTGATCGTGGATGCTTTCGAGGAAGATGACGATCAAGCATAGAGGAAGTCTACTCGTGCCCTGTCCCCGTGGGGAAAAAATTGAAGGGCGAAAGGCAAGTTGTGTCCTCGTCGGCCGGCGAAGAGCATTCCAGGCGAGAGATGATTTTGTGGGTCCGACCACCCGGCTTTCTTGAGGGACCCGGCTCGCGAAGGATTTTGCGGATATCCCGTCCTTCAAAACCGATGTTTGTCGTCGGGACTCTCCCATGGCCTTGGCCAGGGCAAGGCTGGTTGTCAGAGGCCAAGTTGGGGATATGGTCGGGATTGCCAATTCTTTGCCCTGCTAGAGGGGCATGGGGCCGAGGTGAATGTCTGCGTAAGTGAGGTAATACTCTTCGCCTTTCTTCGTTTTTCTTTTTGCCTTTGTTATTGTTTTGTCAGTTGTGCTCGTTGCTAATATGCATTGTATTTTCTGTAGATTTGCTCTTTTGCGTCTTCACTGGCCACTCGAGCTGACGCGTCTGCCATCGAGGTTAACAAGTTGAAGACTCAGGGCCAAGCTGATAAAGATGAAATTGATCTCTTGCAGGGTCAAGTGGCTTCCCTGACAAGCGAACATGCTAAGGGGGAAGCCCAGCTGAAAGAGTCTTCGGCCAAGGTGGCTCGCGCTAGTGTCGCGGAGAAAGCCGGGCCAACGATGCAGGAGAGGCGAGCTACAGGCGAGGAGAGGACTACCAGATGAGGTGGCCGGCGGGGAGTGGTCGGCCGAGAGCCAAGGTTGCCGGTTTAGAGGGGAGGAGGTCGAGGGAGGCGGCGACTTTCAAATCTTTTGAAGGGGGAGGGTCTTTAACAAAGAGTCGTCGTCTATTACGGCGATATCGGCATATGCTTCGAGTAGCCGCCTTGCCGGGATGAATCTCGGCACCATAATCGAGTGGGGTAGTGAGAATTTATCGGCGATCTTTGCTCGGCAAGGGCATGAGATGATCCCTTTACGGAGGGCAAGGGGGAGATGTTGCGGGCGGCGGATGTTAGATATAATATGGAGGAATGGGTGCCCCCCACCCCAGTGGTCGCTTGATGTCATGGCCCTTACAAAGTGCGTGGAGCAAGGCGAGGAGGTGGACTTCGACCGAGGAGCTCAAACTAAGACAATTTATGGGCGAAGGCGAACACTCCAACCAGAGTGAATTGAAATTGCGTCCATGGCCGCCGAGCAACATGGTCTTCCTTCACCCCCTCGAGAAGCCAGAGTTCGCCAATCTCCCAGAATAGTTCTTTGTTTTCCTCGTGTCAGTGGTCCCGAGGCGAATGTGCCTTTCACTTCAAACAATTTTAATTTTGTCTTTAAACAATTTTTGTTTATTCATTTTAGTCGATTAAAATGAGTTATATGAATGAATTTTACTTGTTTTTATTTTAGCTTTATTTCCAACTATGCTCGCGTGAGGGACGTTAAAGCTAAGCATGTTTATCGTACTTTTTGAATAATCGCTTTTTCCTTGTATAATGATCCTCGGAACTCTCCGCCTCGTGCGAGGATGGGAATAAATACTTTGACTTATTTATCATTTTTGTTGGCCTTCCTCGTCTCACAGGACAAGGTCTTTCCCACCTCGTGCAGAGGATGGGAATGAGTGCTTAACTCATTTGTCGTTTTCTTGGCCTTCCTCGTCTCACAGGGATAAGGTCTTTCCCCCTCCGTGCGAGGATGGGAATGAGTACTTGACTCATTTGTCGTTTTTGTTGGCCTTCCTCGTATCACAGGGGACAAGGTCTTTCTCCCACCTCCGTTCGAGGATGGGTCCTATGTGCATCTCCGTTCGAGAATGAAAATAGGTGGTTACACTAGCTTTTAGAAAAACTTATCATTCACTAGGCTTGCAATCTTTACAAAAGTTACATCAATGATAATATGCCTTGAGATGATCGGCATGCCAAGGATTTTTAAAGGTGTACCATCTAGCTCGGCCAACTTTGTAGGTTCCTTCTTTCACAATGCTAGTTATTACGAATGGACCCTCCCAATTTGGAGGCAACTTATTTCTTCCCACCTTTTACTTTGTAGCTTCAATCTTTCTCATAACCAAGTCTCAGGCTAGAAAGGCTCTCAATTTAACTTTTTTGTCATGGTGAATCTTTGTGAGCTTCTTGTAATTGATCATTCGAGTCGGGCCTCTAGTCGCCTTTCTTCGAGGTTATCGGATCGGTATGCGGATAAGTCATTATGTTGTTGATCGAATAAGGTAACCGAATGGTGGGAAGGGCTAGCTCGGCTGGTGCCATTGCTTAGAGCCATATGTTAATGCAAGCGGGGTTTCACCGGTAGATCCTCGCCAGATGTTCTAATTCCCCATAGCACAATTGGTAAGCTGTTCTAACCGACTTCCCTTCTTCTCGTCTAAATTTCGTTTCAAGGCGTGCATGATCTTCTTATTCCTGCCTCTGCTGGCCATTGCCTTGTGGATGAGCTCACAGAGACATGCGTGTTTAACATTTAGCCGATCACAACTTCTTGTAAATTTTTTGGAAAATTGAGTGCCATGGTGGGAGGCGATCATCAGGAAGTCCAAATCGGCAGAAAAATCGCTCGTAGGTAAACTTTGATTGCTGATCCTCGGTTATGCTAGCAAGTGGCTTTGCTTCTATCCATTTGGTGAAGTAGTCAACAGCTACTATCACATACTCGCACCCATATTTTGCTTTGGGGAAGGGACCAATAAGATCAATTCCCCACATGTCAAAGGCCATGCGCTCTTGGTTTGTAAGGCGAGTGCAGGAATGTTTGCAAATCTTTGGCATTTATCACACTTCCTTACATATTCCGCTGCGTCTCTCCTCATGCTCGGCCAATAATAACCGTGGAAATTCATCTTGTCTGACAGGGTCCTCGCTCCAGGGTGTCCCCCACACTCGCCCTCATGCACCTTGGCCAGCAAATCATTCACTGTTTCTGGTCGTATGCATCGAAGGAGAGGTTTAGTATTCGACCGCTTATAAAGCATGCCTCCAATAACCGAGTATCTACACACTCGGTTTCTGATTATTTGGGCTTCACTTCTCCCTTCTGGTAGAGTGCCCTGTTCAATGTAATCCTTAATGTCGTCGATCCAACATCTTGGAGTTTCAACGACGACCATAACTTCTTCATAGCTGATGGCTGGGATCTTGAGGAACATGAGCTCGATACTAGGAGGAACCTCTTCGGCCTCCGAGGATGCAATCTTGGAGAGATGATCAGCTCGGGAATTTCCCTCTCTTAGGATCTGTTCTAGCTCCCAATATTTGAAAAGCGTCAACAATTTCTGTGTCAATTGCTGGTACTTAGCCAATATTGGGTGATTTGCTTCGTATTCACCCAGTATTTGTTTTACTACCAACTGGGAGTCGCTGTAGATCACTATATCTTCGGCCCCTAAGGCTAATGCGAGCTCGATTCCAGCGACCAGGGCTTCATATTCGGCCTGGTTATTTGATGTCTTGAACTGGAATCTTAACGCCATGTCGATTTCTCCTGAATCTGGGATACTCAACGAGAGTCCAGCTCCACTCCTTTCTGCTCCTGCAGATTCGTCCACGAACAAGGTCCAATATAAAAGTGGCCTTGTTTTTGTTTGCTCGCCAGATGTTGTCGCTTTTATGCTCGCTGGGGTAATTCTTCGAGCATTCTCTTGCTCGCCTTCTGGCCGAGTAAACGAAGTCTCAGCAATAAAGTCGGCCAGGACCTATGCTCGGATCGTTTTTCAAGCCTCATAGCTAATGTCATACCCGGAAAGCTCTACTGACCATTTCAACATTCTGCCCGCCATGTCGGGTTTATGCATGATTTTTCTTAAAGGAAAATCGGTGTACACTATGATCGAGTGCGCCTGGAAGTAAGCTTTTAATTTCCGCGCAGCAATGATCAAAGCGAGAACCAATTTTTCAACTTCCAAATACCTCCCTTCAACGTCTGTAAGTGCATGAGAGACGTAGTAGATCGGCCTCTGAATGTTATCTTCCTCTCTAACCAAGACTACAGCGACCGCTGAGTCTGATGCAGCCAAGTAAATGTATAGCTTCTCGTCGGGTATTGGGATACTGAGGAGTGGTGGTCGGCCTAGATACTCTCTGAGTTCTTCAAAAGCTTTTGTGCAATCATTTGTCCATTCAAACTTTTTGCCTCCTTTCAATACTTTAAAGAAAGGCAAGCTCTTTTCAGCTGATTTGGCGATGAAGCGACTAAGAGCAGTGATCCGACCATTAAGCTGTTGGACGTATTTGATCGAGGATGGCACATCCATGGTCGTCAATGCTTTTATCTTTTCTGGGTTGGCCTCGATTCCTCTCTCATTCACCATGTAGCCGAGGAACTTTCCTTGTCACTGAGCGCATTTAGCGGGTTGAGCTTCATTTTGTTCTTTCATAAGATTCGAGAAAGGTTTCTCGCAAATCTTTGGCATGGTCGAATGCTTCGTTTTGATAACCATATCATCAATGTAGGCTTCTACATTTACCCAACGGTTTCGAACACTTTATTCACCATTCTACGGTATGTAGCCCCGCGTTCTTGAGACCAAAGGCATCATTGTGTAGCAATACAACGCCAGTACATTTGCTCGGAATCTTTGTGTGTATACAGTCGACCAACCACATTTTGATCGATGATATCCTGAATATGCATCTACAAAACTGAAAATTTTGTGCCCCGATATGGAGTCCACAAGTTGGTCGATTCGGGGTAATGGATACCAATCTTTTGGGCAAGCTTTATTTAGATCGGTAAAATCTACACACATTCGCCATTTCCGTTACTTTTTCACCATAACTACATTTGCTATCCGGGTTGCATACAAGACTTCTTTAATAATTTTGGCTTTCAACAACTTGACACTTCTTCCTTAATAGTATGCGCTTCTCAGGAAAAGATTAGGTGCCTTTTGTTGTATGGGGATGAAATGCAGGTCAATGCTTAAGCGGTGCATAGCGGCGTCCTCGCTAATTCCTCCATATCATCAATCCTCGGGCGAACACATCTAAGCTTTCTTTTAGTAGCTTGATGATCGCTGCTCGCTCCTCTTTGGGGATTTCCCTTCCTACTCGGACCTTCTGCTCGGGGAAATCAAGGTTGATCACAATTTCATCTAAATCGTCATTTGGCTCGATGGCGGTTGATGATCAATGTCCAGGCTTTCAATGGTGATTACTTTGGTGACTACCGGGCTTTTTGTGTGCTCTGCCGTAGTCAACGTGCCTACTAGAAGGTCTTCGGTTTTCCCCTTTTTGGCGGTGGCGTTCCCGGCTTCGCTTGTTCCATAAACGACAGTGGCGTTCCCGGCTTGTGTCTCGGGCCCGTGCGGTGGCGTTCCCGGCTCGCTTTAAGCTACTATGCTTGGGTTGGTTCGGGAAATGTCGGTATTATTTCCTCTTCTGTTTCTCGACTTCTTTTGGTCGACCTACTGATTTCGACCACCTCTCCCTCGGGCAAGGAAATCACCACCTTTTCTTTGTGGGTTTTCTCCTTGTAGATATATTCCAAGGTACTTGACGCATCATTCAAAATCATTCCGACCCCTTTTTCAGTAGGGTATTTGACTCTCTGATGAGCCATGGATGCGACCATAGAAATTTTATGCGGGAGGGTGAACCAAGTATGGCGTTGTATGGGGATGGTAGGTCAAGCACTAGAAAATCAACCTCCTCTGTTCGAGGGTATTGGTCTCTTCCCAGGGATCACCGGCGTGATGATTCCTTTCACCGCCACTTTATGCCCGGTGAAACCCTCCAACACCTTGCTCGATGCGAGGTGGGCGTTCCCCAACCCCATTTCCTTAAAGCATGAGTAATACAGGATATCCTTCTTCTTGTATCTATGAGAACTCGCTTCACCTCACCATTGTGAATTCTCACTCGCGAGTCAAAGGTTGTTGGCGGCGATCGACTATCTGCTGAGCTCGCTGGCGAAGGTGATTCCTCTGCTTCATCAGTCGCGGCATCATGTGAACCACGTGCTTCAAATTGTAAATCATGTTTTTAGGCGGGTTCCACTTGGTGACGCTTCACGATTGTACTAATCACGTTCCTCGGCCCTCCATTATCGGCGAGGATTCGATGTCTTTTCGGCTCTCTCGGCTTTCTTCTTTGGTCATTTCCCCTTCGCTCAAACCTCACGAGCTCGCCTCGTCAATCAACTTTTGGATGGCCTTTTTCAAGTTGATGCGGTCCTCGGTCGTATGCACGATATCTTTGTGGTAGGCACACCGTTTGTTGGGATTGCGAGGATATCGAGTTTCCTTGATAGGCCTGGCAATTTTGTGTCGAGCAGGACGTTCATGATATGCTCGCGGCTAGCGTTGAGTGGGGTCCAGTCAACATCGTCCCACACATTTTTCCCTCTATTATCCTCCCCCTTGTTGTTGGACCCTCGACCACCTTTGTTCGAGGCGTCACGAGTTCGGTGCCCTCCTTCACACTCTTTTCTTCTTTCCCTCTTTCTTCTCACGCCTTCCTTCTTCGCATCTTCGGTATTGATTACCCGAATTGCGTGGGCGTATTTCCCCGACCAGAGGTTTGGTCGCGCGACATCATTTCTGCCTCATCAACCCCATGTTGTAAGCCGAGAGATGAAGCACATCTTAATGGACTCCTCCAGAAATATATGGTATCGATCCACCATGGCCATAAACCTATCCATGTAGAGTTGATTGGATTCATTAATCATTGTTGGATCCCATGCAGTCGGTTTGCTTCTTTGGTGAAGTCTGCTTAGAGGCAAAGCGGTTGACAAACATTTGCTGAATTCGTCCCAACTTTCCACGGAATCCAGTGGCAGGCCTGTATACCATTTCAGAGCCTTCCCTTTCAACGTCCCCGCAAAATTTTTTCCCCAAGCATCCTCATCTTCGGGAGCAACTGCGTTCATCTTTACCTCAAAGCTAGCCATATGATCTATGGCATTGGTGAGGCCTTGGTATGGCTCGAAAATAGGGATCTTTTTGTCTGGGAGGGGAGCTTTTCTCATTCTTTCCTGGAACGGGTCATTCTTGGCAGGAGGCAATAGCATGGGTTTTCCCTTCTCCATGGCCTCTAGTCGACCTTTTAAGAATTTTACCTCTGCTTTCGACGACCAAGGAAGGCTTCTTGGTCGATACTTGTACCTCGGTGGTCGCGTTCAGGCCACTCTTGGGGTATCACACTGCTGGGGAGTGTGTGCAATGCCCACGGAGTTCTAGTTTTGGCCGCCTCATCCTCGGCCTAGATTCCCCTTCCTCGCTCCTTTCTCGTGCTCGCCGGGAGCGTTTAGATTCGTTAGGAAAAGTTAGCCGGCTTTGAACGCTGGGTTTGGGCGCTTGCTCGCTCGCTCTTTTTCCCAACCGGGATCTTGCACTGGGCCGGGATATAGCCTTCGCTTTATTTTTTCCCTTCGAGGTGGCATTTTGGATGGTCGGTGATCGTTCCTCTTGGGGTGCAGTGGTAGCCTTTATCTTTTGCTGGAGCTCGTACATTTTGAGCTCAGCTTCTTGAATTCCTGCGAAGTAAGATTTCTGGCGTTCCCAGAATTTTACTTCCGCAAGGAGTTTTTCTTGTTCAGTGGGTCTTTCTCCCTCCGTTCGAGGTTGATCCACCTGAGCCTCCTCGTCGATATCATGAACGACGCTCGGCTGACCTGTTGTTGCTTTTGAGGTGATCGGATCTATATCCATATTCGTTAATTTGCTTGCTGGTGAGGGTGGTAGTTTGTTCGCTCCTGGTTGGTTTTGCTTGGTAGGAGTCTGTTGGTCCATTGATTATAAATTCGCACTTCACTTGATCGTTCCCGGCAACGGAACCACTTGATCACGCCACGACGGGGTGGGCCGGTCACGTAATGGACTTGGCGGCGTGTCCAGGCTCTTTGGGGTCACGTCGGTGTAGTGGGCACCGGTGGTACCAATTCTTCTAGGATATCTGGGCTTGATGGTTGATCTTGGGTAATCTTGGTTGATGGATACCTGAAAGGAAGACTTCCGTTAAGTCTTTGGGGGTTTCAGCCTCTGACCCTCCGGTGTGAGAGTCGATGTCGAGGATATAACTTATGTGCCGGAGCTGGGCGTTCCCTTAAGCTTCCGGTGAGTGTATTGAGAGTAATCTCCTTGTATGTTTTGTATATCACCAGCAATATAGTAAGTTTGCAATGTTAAGTAATCTTACCTTTCTTAAAGGGAAAGGTTTCCTTTTATAGCAGCTTAGATTTGGAGTCATGATTGGTATGAGGGTCCCAACTGGTGGGACTTGTTCCCTGGTCGGCTTGCTGGCAGTTCCTGAGTGGTTAACAGGTTGCGTGTGCAGTGTGGATTGTATGCGGTTGAATAAGCCGATAAGGTACATCGGCTTGCATGGCTTGCTCGGCTTTTGTGGGGAAGGCACCTGGATGCTATGTACAGGCTACGGGCTAAACCTGTCTTATCCCAGAGGAATTGTCGGCCGAGCATAGGTGATGCTCGTTCGTGTGGTCGGGTGTAGACTCGTGGTCGGCTATTGTGCTCGGCAGGTCGGTGGTCGCAGGCACTTCATCAATTAGTTAATGTTCGTCGGCGATGATTGACTGGGAAGTGGTCTTCGGCCTTTGGTGGGACCGGCCCAAGCCTAGCTGGAATCCAGGTGGTCGCTCCACGTAGGGGGACCCAGGTCGGGTCCCATCACCGTTCAATTCTACGTTCGTCGCTTGGACAGAGACCGACTTTTCACAAAAAAACCCCCATTTTGCCAGCAATGCGTCTTCTCTCTTGCAAGCCAATTTCTCTCTTTCCAAATACGGACGAGTCCATTAATTTTTTTTCTTTTTCTTTGATTTCTGGAAATTCTAAAAAATTTAAAAAAAAACTTTAAAAATAATATTATATATATATATATATATATATATATATATATATATATATATATATATATATATATATAGATTTTGTTTGATTCATTTGGATATCGAATGAATTTTTTCAAAATTTGAAGTTATTAGAGATAAAGATAGTGGGGTATGAAAGATTATTGAGGTTTGCGTCTAGCTATTGTATGAATTTTTATATTTATTTTTAATAAGTTAGATACTAAATAAGAATAAAATATGATACATTGTTGTATATGCTCTTGTAGTGTTCAAGAAATCCCAACCCACCCCCCTAATTGTACAATTTGTCAAATTTATGGGCCATACCCACGATGGAGAAAAGAAATTTAAGTTTTCCATCACATGCCTTTCTTGATGAGGGCAATTGGGTCTTTTTGCCGTATATCATCACTTGCCTTGCATGATGGGGCAATTGTACCACATGTCTCAATAAAGGGCATCCCAAATGACACGTGTACAGTACACGTATTAGCCTATAAGCATTTTGGACTCAATTGTGTTTTTGGTCATTCCACACTTAATTGCATGACTTGGATATCAAATATTTACATATTATATTCTTTTTATTTCTAAATTGTTGCAATTTTTGATTTTTTTAGTCATATGAATTGTTTTTCAAATGGATATTTTATTAAAAAAAGTTTTAATGATAAAGCATGTTTTTTATGGTTAGTTGTTATTTGATTATTGTCTCATTACTTCATGATATCTTAATGAAGTTTATTTTAGTATAATTTTTATCTTTTATTGGATCTAGCCTCGTTTAATTCTCCGGCAAACACTTTGAAATGATGGTTTTACGAGTATTTTATCTAAAACAAATTCTCTTAAACTGACCCATCATGTGTTAGTGTGTTAAATTATGAGAGAGTGTGACTTCATCTTACGAATTAGGATATATAAGACGATCTTATAAGATACTCTAGTTCTTTGATAATATTGGGATAAACCACATTTATCTTGTATTTTTCTAAATGTACTTGTTTTTTTCTGTTATATTTCAAACTTTTATAGTTGGGGAACTGAAACGAAACTCTTTTTCTACCGTGAATCAATCTTAGCGTTTAGGAGAGAGGGCGCGAGTCTTGCGAAGAAAGGGATCTTCCTTTGTTCTAAGATGCCCTCTGACTTATTACTTTCCTGAACCAAATAAAACTGATGTCCCTCAAAAAGCAACAGAAGCAGTGAATAAAACAGTAAGTTTGAGTTCGTAATATTATTTGTTTTTCAAAAATTAAAACCCCTGAAAAAACTGTAATGAGCGAATCTTACTCAATTTAATACCAAAAAGAGTACTAAAGATTGTTGTAGGGGTGTAGATTGAAGAGAATAGAAATCTTAATGAATTGACTTCATCAATTAATATGAAATATTGATCAATCTTGATCTATTGATGTAACAATTCTTCTACATTGATCTCTCTCTCTATATGTTTTCTATTTCCAGTATATCTCATACAAGAGAGATAGCCGAACTATATAAACAAAACAACCGGCTAAACTGCCATCCTAAATTACACACGCTACCCCTCAAGAATGAGACCTAAGACACAGCAACTAAACATATCAGGCTAAACTTTTTATTTCTTACACTCGACACCCCTATATTTAAATGAACTTCTTCCTTTGCTCATGTGGCTGTTGTTGCTGCTTTGGATCATTAAGAGGCTGTTGTGTTTGATCATGTATCTCAACATCCCCCTCAAGATGGAAGTGCAAAACAGATTTTGGACTTGCAGCTTGGCCAAAAGATAAGCAAATTGAGGAGAGTGAAGAGCTTTAGTAAACAAATCTGCTGGCTGCTCAGAAGAAGAGATGTAAGACCTTTCTGAATCATCTCCCTTACTAGATGACAATCCAGATCAATGTGCTTTGTTCTCTCATGAAATACGGGATTAGCAGCTATGTGTAGAGCAGACTTGTTATTACAATACAGAGAAACAGGTAAAGAAGGATTGATCAGAAAATCTCTTTGTAGAGATATGAGCCATTTAATTTCACAGCATGTGTTGGCCATGCTTACGTATTACGCTTGCAGATGATCGCTAATGGTGGATGTTTCTTGCATTTCCAAGATATTAAAGAGTTCCCTAGATAGACAAGTAACCGGTTAGAGATCTTCTTGTAATAGGACAGTACCGATCGAGTCACGAAAGGTTGTAAGGTGTAGAGGATTAGAGCCGGAGAAGAACAATCCTTGACTGGACTTCCTTTTATATATTTCACCGGTTTTAAAGCAAAGCATGCCATTGGTGCTCAAGGGGCTTTGCCATAAATTGCCGTGAGAACTTGCACACTATAGGCAATGTCGGGCCTAGTAATGGACAGATATAACGATGCCAATAAGTCTTACAGAAGATATAGGTTTTTCAAAAACAGGACTTGAAGTAGATGTTAACTTATGGTTCTTCTCAATAGGAAGGGAAACAGGTTTAGCATTTGTATAGCCAACATCATGAATAATGTCCAAAGCATATTTTCTTTGATGTAAACAGATCCCTGACTTGTTTCTTTCAAGTTCTAGTCCAAGAAAGTATCGAGGAGACCAAGGTCTTTCACAGAAATTTGGTTTTTAAGAAGGCCTTGACTTGATCAATTTGATCCTTGTGAGTACCGTAATAAGTAAATCATCTACATACACAAGGATAGCAGTGAATTTAGATCCAACAGTATGTATAAACAAAGTGGTCATTTTGGGACTGTTTGAATCCAAATTGCAAAAGAGTAGAAGAGAATTTCTCAAACCACTGTTTGGGGGCTTGTTTTAAACCATAAAGTGATTTAGATAACTTGCAGACAATAGGAGAGGAGGATGAAGGCAAGTTATGAGAGTAACCTGGTGGAAGATCCATGTATACCTCTTCTAGCAAATCTCCATGCAAAAGGCATTAGAGACATCCATCGAAATATAGGCCATTGTTTGGAGGCACATATTGCAAGAAACATTCTCACGAAGTCATTTTGGCTACAGGAGAGAATGTCTCAAAATAATCATTTCCTTCAACCTTGTGTAAAACCCTTGGCAACAAGCCTAGCTTTATACTTGTTTCTTGTACCATCGAGATTGTGTTTGATCCTAAAGATCCATTTACATCCCACAGTCTTTTTATGAGCAGGGAGAGTTTGTAGTGTCCATGTGCCATTGGTTTCTAAAGCTTGAAGTTCTTCTAACATGGCCTGGCACCACAAAGGATCTTGCATAACCTGTTGATAGCTTTTTGGTTCATGAGTGGAAGATATGTTACAAGAGAAGAGTTTGTAGGATTCAGATATATGTGAGTAATTACAATACCTCTCTATGGGATAAGGAGAAGTGAGATTGACAAGACCGAGTAAAGCTGGAAGGCAAATCAAGTATAGTCTTTGTATTTAGTGAAACAGTCTTATGTCTTTGTGTCTGGAGGGAATGTTAAGTGTTTCAGTGGAAGGGTTAAAAGAGGTAGAAGGAGGACTAGGATTAAGAGAAGGTAAATTATTAGTTTCATTTGCAGTAGGATTATCAATTTCAACATTGTTGGTATAGTCTGCAATTGGAATGTCAGATGTCTCATCTTTGTGTTGAGTGATGACTTCATTGTCTTCTTCAAGGTCAGTATTAGGATTGATGAAGGTGTTAAAATTGTTAGGGAGCTCAAGACTAGACATTTGGTTTTTGAAAGGGAAGATGGTTTCATAAAATATGACATCTCTACTGTAAAAGACCTGTTGAGTATCTAAACTGTAAACCTTATAGGCCTTTTTGTTGTTAGGATAGCCAATGAAGACACATCTTTGTGATCTAGGGGAAAATTTGTCTCTATTATGAAGAGGGGTAGACACATAGCATAAACAACCTAATGTTCGAGATGTTTATAGTTGGGAGTAACACCAAAAGAATCTCATAAGGAGTTTTAAATTTCAAAACGAATTTGGAATTCGTTAATTATATAAGTGGCGTCAGGAGACAATCACCCCAAAATTTCTTTGGTAGGCCGCTTGGAATCTAAGGGCTCGCAAGTTCCAAGAGATGCCTATGCTTCCTCTCACTCTACCATTTTGCCGAGGGGTGTCTACACATGTACATTGATGAAGGAGACCTTGAGAGAGAAGAAGAGTGTCAACACCATTGTTCAGAAATTCAGTTCCATTGTCACTTCTAATATGCTTTACACTAGTTTTGAATTGATTTCTTACCATTTGCAAGAAATATTTTAGAATTTGACAGACTTGGGTTTTATTTCTTAAAAGGAATGTCCAAGTAACCCTAGAACAATCATCAACAATAGTAAGGAATGATGAACAACCATCATAAGTCGGGCTTCCTATAGGGTCCCCACACATCACAATGTATTAGACCAAAAGATCGAAGCGTGAGAGTCACTAAGGGGAAGGATTGTCGGTTTGTCCGGCTAAATGACAGACATCACAAAGAAATGTTTGACATAGAATTAAATTTCAAGTCAAGAGAATTAATATGTTTTATTGAGTGTAGGGGAACATGCCCAAGTCTAGTATGCCAAAGATACAATTTGTTGATAGGATCAGTGATAGCAAAGTAGTTATTGGATTTACAGTGTTAATTTTGGAGATATTATGACATAGAGCGAAGTTTCTCGGAACTTATTGGCTTCGATTTGAAAAATTTGTAAAGGCCTCCAGTGTAATTACCAATCTTCTTGGCCTTCAAGCGTGCCTGGTCCTGAATGAAGCAAGAAGTGGCAAAGTGAAAGTTAGAGTGAAACCACTATCGTAATTAATTTGCTTCCTGAAATAAGGTTAAACGAAAATCGTGAGCATAGTATACATTTTTAGGACAATATCATCGAGATAGAACAATAGTTCCTTTATGAGTTATGGAGGAGGCTTTACCATTAGGAAGATGAATTAAGGTATTTATGGGAATAGGTTAATGAGGCGATCATAAGAGATGGTAATGTGATCACTAGCACCGTGTCAATTATCCAATCATGGCGGTAGATTTCAAACCGGCAAGACATACGATTTGGTGACAATGGATATAGTATTCGAGTGTTCTTCAGAACATCAAGAATGGCAAGGGCGTGGCGTGCTCATGGTTTTAGCATTGTTGAGAATGGCCATCGGTTGTTGAAGTTGTCCGATGTAAGCAGATTGTTGCCGTCATGTCCATCGCTTTTCTTTTGAGCAAGAATTTTGGAGTGATCTTGGACAGTAGTGTTGTTGGCGAGAGAAGTTTCTTGGCTTTCCTTTATTCTTTGGCATTTTGCTAAGATCAGGCTTTGTGCCAAATAGAGGGTGCCATTCAGGGTATCCAAGAATAAAGAAGCATTTATCTTTATTATGAGTTTCTCCATGACGAAGTCACAGATATTCTTGTTCTTGGAGTTAGAAGCTTGAAAACCTCTGTATTTCTATTTTTGTTGAACTTATTCCCGAACTATTGTTGATCTTTCCCATAAAGGCAGATGACACATTATCAAATTTGATAGTATTGGTGTGTTGTCGTTGTCCTTCTTCTTGGACAAGCATAGATACACTTTGGTTACAGATGGAAGAGGATGCATCCTAAGAATTTGTCCTCTAACATCAGCATATTCATCGATAATCCCATAAGAAACCGAGTAAGTTTTGTGAACCGATCATATTCATCTTTGGCTATGTTGGCACCACAGTACAATTACACGTGCATTTAGGTAATTGAAGCAGATTTGTGAGTTCATCCCACAAACTTCGAATCTTGTAAAGTAGGCATTGATAGTGAGATTCCCTTGAGTACACATCATGATGCTCTTCGGATTTGAAAGATCTTGGGAGCATCACTTTGTGTAAACCTTGTAGAGATATCATCCCGATCTCATGGGCGTGAGTGAGATAGACAATGCTTTGTCGTATCTCGAGCTGACAATTTAGAAGCCAAGAAACAACCATCTTGTTGCATCTTGACCAAGAACCGACATATTTTGAAGAAGGATCGGGTTTTTCGTTAAAGCCATTTATCATACCAAGCTTATTCTTGGCGTATAAGGCAAAGTGCAAATGGATATTTTCCATTGATTAAAATTGGTGTCCGAAAGGGGTTCAAGAACAAGAATCATTCCTGATGATCATTTGGATAGAGGTAAAGGGGATGACCAAGAGAGTTGAGGGGAAGATTCAGACAAGCCATAATCATCAACAATAGTGTTGGTGATTGATAATTTGTCCTTCTTTTCAACAGAAATAGGGTCCTCGATTTAGAATCGACATAGAAGCAGAATGAAATCACAATAAGAGAGAAGGAAGAAAAGAATGAAGATACGTAAGAAAGTTACCCCTTTGATTCTCGGACACGATTTGAGAATCGTAATCTCGTGCTCGATACCATGAAGAGAATAGAAATCTTAATGAATTGACTTCATCAATTAATATGAAATATTGATCAATCTTGATCTATTGATGTAACAATTCTTCTACATTGATCTCTCTCTCTATATGTTTTCTATTTCCAGTATATCTCATACAAGAGAGATAGCCGAACTATATAAACAAAACAACCGGCTAAACCGCCATCCTAAATTACACACGCTACCCCTCAAGAATGAGACCTAAGACACAAAGAACTAAACATATCGTGCTAAACTTTTTATTTCTTACACTCGACACCCCTATATTTAAATGAACTTCTTCATTTGCTCATGTGGCTGCTGTTGCTGCTTTGGATCATTAAGAGGCTGTTGTGTTTGATCATGTATCTCAACATAGATGGTGTTAATTATATTTTGACGCTCTTTATTAAGTGTTCTTCATTAGACAATATACTACGTGTTTTGATTTATGGGTGAAAAAGACACAATTGCTCCTATCGTACAAGGCATGTGACAGAAAACATTAATTTTCAAGAACACTTGTTGATCTATAAATGGAGCCGGATCCTCTATTCTAAAATTGTATTTCATCTTCTATTCCACCGTCGGATTCTTGCCACGTGTTAATAAGAAATCTTCACAAAAGGAAATATTGAACTAGATTTCACAGATTTTTATTATTATAGAAACATAATCAACTTAGTAATTGATTTAGTTTATTTACGATTGACACGTGCAAGAATCTGATAATGAAATAGAAGATAAAATACAATTTTGAAATAGAGGATCCGAACTCTCTATAAATAGGTGAAGTTAAGTTGTTCTTGTTCTTGTTACAAATTAAAACTCTTATGTAAATAATTTGAATGTTTTGGGGACAATTCTAATCAAAATGCTCTGAGAAATTATCTTACGGCATTACCCTTCGGCTCTTCGCTCTTCTCTGCTGTACGACCTGCAGCTCTCCCCTTCGCTCTTCTCTCCATTGCTGCGCTCACAACTCCAGGTATGTTTGCAACACTTTATTCTCTTTCTTTCTCTTCTTTTCCCATTGTTTTCTTCTTCCTTCTCTTCTCCTATGGATGCTTGGTATTACCGACCCCTGAATCCAATTTATTATCTCCCTCTATCTCCCTTCTATTCCTGCAATCTCTTTTACCTAAATTTCAATTGGGTATCTGTAAAATCCCCCAAAAAGGTGTCAAAACTGAACATTGATTGTAAATTGTATTTAGGGTTTGTGGTTTTGTAATTTCAAGTGGGTTTGAGACAGCTTTGTTTGTGGGTTTTTCCAACTCTAGGTGTATTGTTGTTATTATAGCAGTCCTCAGCTATGTGGTAATTGTTCCAGTGATGTGAATGTAACTTCTGAGTTTGGACCTATTACAATTTACAACAATGTTAACATCTACTGTAGTCTGTAGATTATTTCCGTGTAGAAAATTGATGGATACGAATACGATTATGTTCACACTGTAATATGTTCGTATTCTGTCATAATCATCTGATATTTCCTTTATATGTTTAGCATGAAAACCTTGTCTGTGTGTTGTGTGTGACGGGGCCGGGGTTTAGTTTTTCACTGCAGAGGCCAACTAATCTTATAATCATAAAAACTGATCCCCTTGGCCCTTGTTGTTGTGTATGGGTATGCCAAAGTTGCATCACTGTCTCTAGTTGTGATTTTCTCAGGAAACCAAGCAACCGAACCGAGTAAAGACAGATGCTTCAATAAATTAATTGCATCACATTCGCCCTTGATGGGAAAATAGATAGTTGATTCGTATATCCTTCTCCATGTTCTGGAAAAAAAGTAAGCACTTTGCGCACCCGGCTCAGCCTAATCAATAGAAGGTACCTCACTTCTTTTTGCCCACAAGCCTGATAAATATGGATTTTCTCAGTGATAATCTAAAGAATCACAATTGCTTATAAAAGTATCCTGGTTCAAACAATGTAATTCACCAGGTATTGATGATATTTTAAAATTATAATAGCACCCAAAAAACGATTAAGTGTAGATTCTGTGGGTACTGAGTCTATTGACTGATGTCGGCAGCCATATGCTGAATACGAAACGAAATGCAAAAAATTGAACCGCAGAAAGGAAAATGCACATATATTACATGTTTTGATTGCATGGAAAATAAGATAGTAAAGAATGAGAAGAAGCAAGAGCGAAATTTGACTTTGTGTAGCAGTTCCGCTTTTTTTGTTCTCTAATATCTAACAAAAATTGGAAATAAAATTATAATGAACTTTCCTTTTCCTTTCATATTTCTATATATTTATAGATCCAAACAGGGCATACACATTATCATTCAAAGGAAATCCTTATGATTGATGATTCATTATATAAATCATACAATTCAAATTATCAAGCACATTGTGTAGTAGGAAAGTTGTAAGACCTGATAGATACTATCCCAAGGCATACGACTAAGAAGGTCAACGATGAAATATGATCTTAAGTACCGCAATCACAAGAGAACTGAGTTAAAAGATGTAGCATAAATGAGGCAAAAGTAATCATCAATACTACTGATTGTTTTAATGTGTGTAGAAATATAACACCGATCGAAGAGCAATCGGCTGCGCCTATAAACCATTTTGTAGGTCTCGACTATCTCTGTAGGCAATGAAGAATTGCAGGAGAATGTCAACAATGAAAGTTATTTGACCAAAAATTTCTAAGAATAAGAGGTTCTTGGGTAATCCCCTGAAGAAGCCAAATTCCATGGGTGTGAAGAAAGATGAGTAGATTGCCCATAATAGTATGAATTTCTCCCAAGCCCGGTACCACCTGCATTTCAGTTGGAATTTTTCAAATACAGAACTAGTCCTAAGATATATCCCTTTGGCGCGAAGGCAACGCCCACCATGGGAAGTGATAAATTGAGTAAAGAATTAGTGTTATCTGACTTTGCTATCAAACGACCCTTAGTGCAAATAAAATCTTGATAAACTGACATTTCATTTCAAAAGCTCCATGACTTGTAAATTAAAGTTTTACGCAATTACAACAATCAATACACTTGTGAGATATGTTTAGATTTCAATGCATTCTATTTCTTTGCATTTCATGTATGCACGAGATAACTTTTGTCGAGTTGAATGGACATCATTAAACCTGTCTTAGGTAATGAAGTAGTTTCCCCCCACAATTCTTGAAATTTTGTCTTTGGTTGAAATTCGACTTCCTTAATTCTTAAAAAATGTATTGTAATAACTGTTCTTTAACTTTGTGTTTGCAACTAACTTAGATGGTCTAACAATATTTCGGAACGAAAGTAATGCATGAACAAGTGTTAAAGAATAAAACATAAAGCATGATATAGATTGTTAGCCTTTTCTCTAACCCCTTAAGCTTTAACATAAGTTAGTGTTTGGTAACATTTTTATTTCTTCATTTTGTTTCACATGTTGCTGTTACTTTTATTTTTCTGTTTCTTTTCTTTAATTTTCCCTTGTATTTTTGTATTATGGCCTTAATCAATATTTTAGATAATGCTATACACCATTTAAAATGATTATAGCAGTCCATAATCAACTTAAGATCTAACATAGGATATTGCTTTGATTAAAGTTGAATGGTGGAAAAAGATTCATTGTAGTTGTCATTAAGCACTGGACAAGTAGTTCCTTGCATGAGCCTTATTGTGGCTTACAGATGGGTCATACCTCTTTTTCATGACACATTTATGTTTCTGTTTTGATACTTGGCCCAAGCTACTGGTTATACAACCTAATTCCAGTGCTGAATCAAAATTAAACATATTCTTCCATTATTTGTGGTTTGGCTGATGGCTACTTTCCCATTTTGTGTGTGTTTTCTTCCACCTTTCTTTTGTTGAAAGTTCATGTGAATTTACGGGGTTGTTTCTCTTTCCTTATTTCCTCCAAAAAATGTGAAATGACAAGGATCCTTAAATATTCCAAATTATTTTACTGTTGTTGTGCATTCTGGTGCTACTAACTAGAATTTCAATGATAAAAACTTTAAATCATAGCAGCTCCTTATGAGTGTGCTTGAGGCGCTTGTTAGCAGGAGCCTCTTTTGTTGGTTTTGGGTCTAGACTGCTTAGGAAGTGTCGGTCAGGAGCCTGTGACATGTATTTTGAAAGTTATAAACTAACTTTGATAGGTTACTGATGTGTGATATATGTGATGAGAACACTGGATGTAGTTAATTTGGTTGATTTGTTTCTATTATTTTGGCTTTTGATTGAAATTTTATGCCGTTGTTTTGAGTGCTAGTTGGTTCCTCCATTTCTCTTCCTCGTTTCTTTTTAAGAGTATGTTTGGTAAAAGTCCTTTATTCTAAAGGAACTTCATGGAGTGCAAACCCTGGTTTGCTGATGAAGTATACCATGAAGTCATGGTGAATTATTGACTCAGTTTCGAGTTTCGACATAGGGCACTCATAAAAAAAAGGTTCGACATAGGTCTTGGGCTAGTCAATTTATGTAGAAAAAGGATATTCTTGATTAAAATATTCGCTCAAACTATAACTCTACTAGGTTGGGATTGTGGTCCCGTCTTGTGGACCTGACTTGTAATTACTAAGATGCTTAGAGCATCCCCAATGTTCAAAAATCTCAATTCTTATATAAATTCTTATTAAGAAGTTAACACTTTGCTCACCATTGTAGACTTCTTAGGTGACACCTAGGAAAGAGAAAAAATTCAACTTCCTAAACAAGAAGTTGCTTTTGGCTGAAAAAGCAAAAAGAAAGTGGGCGGCTGTCAAGTGGTGTGTGGGGGGGGGGGATTATTTTATATGGGATCGTGTTAAATTTAATATTTTTTGTGTAAGAAGATTATACAATGAGAAGATATATTCTTAAGTGGGTAAGAAGATAAAAATGTATAGGTGGCAGTGGGATCCAGCTAAGAAGTTGTATAAGAATTTATCACATTGGAGATGCTCTTTGTGTAATTCTTCTGCTTAAGATGATTACTGAAATGTGCAGAAGAAAACTAACCATTATAGCTACACAGTGCTTTTTAAGAGAGAACTCATACCTGTTCCAGTAAATTTGACTTTTGATTTTCTTTTGTTTCATCTCTTTCTTGTTGCTGCTACCTAAGTTTGAGTTGTGTGAATGTTATTAGTCTGGTGCTATGAGATGCAAAAAAGGTGGAAAACTTATTGTCAGTAGTCCAAACCAATAAAGGGCATGTGTTCTGCTAAGTAGCTTTAACTATTTTTTCCTGCTGAAGTAATCATACTCTCTGAAGCAGGCCGATGTCTTGGATGTTTTCATGGTGCATCCAAATTATGCTTACTTGCTTATGATTCTTACTTAATTCTCTTAAATGCTGTGACATACTCTCACTTAATTGCTTATGTATAGATGAGTAAAGAAGTGATATTTTTTTACTGCAAAAGTGAAATCTTGCATTTTCATGACACCACTTTCTGTTATGTTTGTGAAATGTATTATTGAAGAGAAAGATGTACACTGTCTTGTACACCTTCATACACCTTAAAGGGAAAGGAAACAAATTGTGGCGCTATGTTCTTGATGTTAAACTTGTTGAAGTCTCATCTGATTCTTCTCATGACTGGATTCTCTCATCCATTTGTACCCATCCTTAGCATTCTAATCCTTGGCCTCTTTTACTTTCTTGTTTCCCACTTGTCATGATCTAAACCGTTTTCCTTTGCACCCAATTAATAGGGGGAAATGTGAAATGTCAACCTCATTGCGCAAAGCAAAATTTTGAATTTTCTTTTTCATGCATTGAAAGAAGATTGTAGTTGTGGGGTCATGATCAATGGTTTTGTTTAATAATTTCCTTCCCCACGCTTTTATTTTGGTGAAGGATTGATTTGGTTTATAAAAGCAATGTATGATCAGTATTTGTCACGAAACAGTTTGTTCCCTGTATTTATGTCATATTTTGATGTTAGTTTTGCAATTCATATTATAGCCATTACCCGTCTGTTTATTGACCTTCCTTCTTAGTCATTTTAAAACTCGTTTATTAATTGTGATTATGATAGATGACACTTAAAGGTAAAGCGAAAGGGTTTCAAAAGAAACACAATGAGGATGTTTGTGAAGTTGACGGAGATGACAATGCCGAGAGGGCCAATTGGGATAGTGAATCCCATGCAGTATTTGTTAGACTTTGTGTTGAAGAGAAAAACAAGGGAAACATGCCAATTACACATTTCAGTCCCAAAGGTTGGGAGACCATCTGTATGCTTTTCAATCAAGAAACTAAGAAAAGGTATACTCGAGCACAACTTAAAAATCAATGGGATGGTATGAGAAAAGAATGGCAAGCTTGGATATTTTTAAAACAAAAACCAGTGGACTAGGTTGGGATCCGAAAAAGAGGACACATGCGGCATCTAAGGAATGGTGGAATGAAATGGCGAAGGTATATCTTTTTAATTTTTTAATTAGTCTAATTAATGTTTGGATTTGTTTTAAGGTTTAATTGTTTCTAATGTTAATGATATATTTTGTAGGTAAACAAGCTTGTTCTAAAGTTTAAAAATAAAGGTTTAGAACACGAGGATGAATATGAAGAGTTATTTTCTCATACTACAGCAACAGGGCTTAATGCGTGGACACCTAGTCAAGGTGTTGAACCTGAAGATGATGCATACGTACCACAACCATTGGATCAGACTAGTGGCTACAATGACATTGCAACCGAGGAAAATACAAGAGATGAGGTTGAGGATGATAACTGCGAAGAAATAGAATCACCTGAAAATGATTTACCGGATGAAGATTCGTCGATTGTTGACAAGACACCAACTACTACTACTACTCTCGGTGGCAAGCGTAAGAAAAAAGTAACAAATGAAGGACAAAGTTATGGATCAGTGCGTAAATGTAGGAGGGTGATTGGTGTTGAGAAACTTACCGATACCCTGGATAGTATGATGCATCATATGGAACGCAGAGTTGATGCTATATTGTCTATCATAAATGGTAGTAGTGTGAAAGAGACTATTAAACTTTTGAATCAACTTCCGGGTGTGACAGTGGGTAGCCCTTTATACCTTTTGGCTCTTAGATTATTTGTCAAACTGTATAATAGAGAGGTGTTTATAAACTTAGGGGACAATGGCATAAGACTTATTTGGTTGAAGGATATGGAACTTAGGGAGCCGCCAGTCTACAATCCGCAATTTGCTTAATTACCCAGTAGACCCTCTCAGTTACTTGCTCAGCCCCTTAGTGGATTTTCTTCACAGTTTGGTCAACCTTCAAGTGGATTATCTCATCAAGTTGCGTAGCCCGCTATGGGAGTCTCTCCTAGTGGATTCTCTCAGTTGTTAGCTCAGTCATCCTCTTGTGTAATTGCTAACGAGTTTTCTACACCACCAAATGTTTTGCCTCCAGATTCTGCTCCAGATTTAGGATAATTATGCTTAGTATATAGCATATACCATATAGTACTTTAGTAGTTGTGTTGCTGCCATGTTTTGGCTTGTTTTGGCACTGTTTAGGTGATGTTTGGGTGCTGTTTTGGTACAGTTTTAGTGCAGATTTCGGTGTTGTTTTGTTGGTGTTGTTTGAGTGCCGTTTCGGTGTTGTTTTGGTGCTGTTTTAGTGCATTTTTCGGTGCTGTTTTGCTGCTGTTGTTTGGGTGTTGTTTGGGTGATGTTTGGATGCAGTTTTGGTGCAGATTTAATGCAGTTTTTAGGTGTTGTTTTGTTGTTGTTCTGCTGTTTTATAGTGTTGTTATGCTCTTGTTTTATAGTGTTATGGTGGTATAATATTGAGTAACACTTTAAATGATTTTATTTTACATGAACATTTGTTATTTCATAGAAATGATGATTTTAATGTTAGTTAATTATTTACAATTTTATTTTACAAGTAATTATGTTTTAATTTCTCGGTCTCGCCTAGGCGCTCTAAGCGCTAGGTCCTAGTCTGGCGCCCATCACCCACCTAGTGATTTTTAGAATCTTGATATTTACAAGTTATTGATGTTGTTCTTTATCCTACTGTGTAATGGATGATTATGAATTTGAGTATTGGGTTAAGATGGTGGAAGAATTTGAAAAGCAAAAATGGTGATAACTCAAGTAATAATGATGGTAAAGATGAAGACGATTATCATCAAGACTTTCTTGATCGTATAATGATTGACTATTCAGAAGATAGAGAAATACTCACGGTTGTTGAAGGCATGACAAATTATTACATCAAACATTTGCATAAACAATCCTCTAGGAATTCATTACAACTGGACAAGATTGGGTGAATGAAAAACTTGGTGGTAGTGCTAGAGTGTGTCAAGAAAACTTATGTATGTTGACGCATGTTTTTGAGAATTTGTGCAACACTTTAAAGACTACCTATGGTTTGAATCCCACTAGTTATTCAACTACGGAGGAAAGAGTTGCCATTTTTTTGTACATCGTGGGGCAAGGGGCAACAAATAGACAAACCCAAGATATATTTCAACGTTCAGGGTGGACGATTGACAAACATTTCTATGATGTCCTTAATTCGGTATCAGGACGTCGGTTGATTACATCAAACCAAATGAAGAATTAGGTGCTCAAGTTCATCCACACATAAGGAGAAATTCCAAATATCATATCTTTAAGGTAATGAATATTAATTAATTTATAAATGCAATCATTTCAAAATATTCGAAGTAATTAGATCAATTATTGTATAGAATTGTATAGACGCGATTGATGGAACTTATGTGCGTGCTGTACCACCTAAAGAAAACACAACTGCATACATAGGGAGAAAAGGATATGCCACACAAAATATTTTGGCGGTGTGCGATTTTGATATGTGCTTCACATATGTTTGGGTTGGCTGGGAAGAGATTGCTCATGATTCTCGCATCTTTGAGCTTGCTAGAGCAAGAAAAGAGTTAAAGTTTCCAAATCCTCCTGATGGTATTTTATTGTTTCTACAATATTAGTTAGTTGCATGTTTTCAAGTAAATATTGATGTTTAATGCTAAATTTGTAGGAAAATATTACCTTGTTGATAGTGGATACCCAAATACAAAAGGTTTTCTTGCACCTTATAAAAATGTGAGGTATCACCTACCTAACTTTCGAAGGGGTTCAAAAATATCTCAACATCCAAGGAATAGGAAAGAAAGATTTAACAAAGCATACTTCTCTTTAAGAAGTGTTATTGAAAGGTCTTTCGGTGTTTGAAAAACAAGATTTGAAATTTTGAAGGTTATGCCAGCATTTCCTTTCAAGACACAAGTGCTAATTGTGGTTGCAACCATGACAATACACAATTTCATTCGACGTGAGACACGCTTTGATGATGAAATATTTTGTCGCTATGAAAAAGATTGTCCATGTGATGATAATGATGAGATGATGAACAAGATGTAAATCACAATTCAGATGGAGAGCATGAAGTCTTTGAATCGAGCAATCGTAGGGAAGAAAATCATATGATGAATGCTTTTCGACAATCCTTGTTGGAATTTATTTGTAATAGTTTTTATTGGGGTTAATTTGATATATTATTATTTTGGATAACTCTTCTTTAATTTTGGTTGGAATTATTGAAAAATTTACTTCATCTTTATTTTAAATATATATTTTGGACTAAATAAGTATGTTTAGATATTTTTAAAATTTTACTTGGTATTTTAATTTTAATTTATATTAGTGTTATGAAATAAATACTTTTATTGATATATATACATATGTGTGTGTGTGTCTATATATATATATATATATATATATATATATATATATATATATATATATATATATATATATATATATATATATTTGAAATTATATCTATAAAATTAGAAGTAAAACATTATTTAAGAAAGGGTAAAATCGTCATTTTGACAAATACTTAGATTTATGAAAATAGTGTTTTGAAAATGTATTCCAAACGCATTTGTAAGAAAAACGCAGCGTTTTCAAAACGCTGTACCAAACACACCCTTAGTGCTTTCTTGGTGGAGCGTTTTGACCAAAACGCTGGTAAAAAACGCAGTGTTTTCTCTTTAAAAGTGTTTTAATACAGCGTTTTAAAACGCAACGTTTTCAAAATGTGCAGCGTTTTAAAAATATGTTGCGTTTACAACTATTTTGTTTATAAAAATAGCGTTTTGAAACAGTTTTCCAAATATGTTTACAAGAAAGAAATTACGTTTTGAAAATGTTGCGTTTTAAAAACGCTGCGTTTATAAAAAATTGTGTTTTCAAAATATTGCACCAGACAAGACCTTAATTAGCATCATCAAAACTCAATCTATACAAAAAGTCTTAACAGTGTCAAAACACTTTTGGTTAAATGTTGCCTTTTGTTGTGCACTGTTGTGATTTTATATCACACTGCCCGGAACGAACCCGTACAGAAACTGAGCTTTTGAATTAATCAAAAATACAACCTCTTATTTAACTAGCCTATTAATACAAATAATCTAATCAATGGAACTCCAAGGTACCAATATGAAGGACTCTTAGAACCTGCACACAAACTGTTAGATTAAACAGTTATAAAAAAAAAAAAGGCTATGGGAAAGAACAAAAATAAACGAAACGAAAAGCTTCGCAATTACGTCGTGACCCAAGCATGACTCGCCGTTATCGATCACAAAGATCTAGGCTACAAGCTTTTCGGCTCAGATTCCTTTCACCAACCAAAGTCCACCAAAAAGTCCACGGCAAACCCAACAACTATCCACCAAGATTAGAGTCACAAATTCGATTGGACAAAACCTTTCTGACAACACAACGTGGGAGAAACTGAAGAACCACCCGAAGCACAGAGCAATCGGGAAGAGGAATTTGCTCACACTAAATCACTGATTGAAGGACGAACCTTCAATCACAGATATTAGAAGAGGAAGAAAAAGGAGGCGGCTACACTCAATTTTTCGTTTCTAGCAATTGTCCTACTATTGTTCTCTCTACCAAGATGCCGAAGGGAAGGAGTATATATATCAAAAAGGTAGTCAATCAATCAATTGATTGATTGACCAAGAAAATAAGGAAATCAATTGATTGATCCAAAAAATGGAAACAAATGATTGACCAAGAAATGCACAAATAGGTTGCACAAGTAACCAAGAAAAGGAATGGGTCAATCAACAATTTGGGCTTTTGGAATAGATAAAAGGCTGCCATCAAATTGGGCCTCCAATTTTAACATGCACCTTTTTATTTTAGAAAAGTCCTAATTTTAAACTTAATTAACAGTTCCTTATTACACTGTGATTGAGTTTAGAGCTGTCAAAAAGGATTGGATTAACCCGCCCCGCCTAGATTGGATTGGCATTTCTTAGGCCCGACACTTTTTTGG
Organism: Codonopsis lanceolata; assembly: GCA_013146195.2. Classification (NCBI taxonomy): domain Eukaryota; kingdom Viridiplantae; phylum Streptophyta; class Magnoliopsida; order Asterales; family Campanulaceae; genus Codonopsis; species Codonopsis lanceolata. The sequence continues at coordinate 176,521,472 of CM028378.1, forward strand.
GCTAGCTCGCCCTGTCACACCGAATGACGGGTTGGCTCACCAAGAGTTGTCAAAATGACTTGGACCCGTTGGGCTAACCCACCCCGCCACCTAAAAGAGGTAGGTTAGTTGGAATTTCTTAGGCACACCATTTTTTTTGGACTGACTCGCCCCGTCGCGCCAAATGACGGGTTGAAGTAGATTGTGGGTTGGCTCGCCCTATCAACCCACCTTAACAGCTCTAATTGAGTTATCCGAAAAAGAGTGTGAATTTATACACCAACCCTTGATTGGTGGATAGCTAACCAATATTTTGGTATTTCTTTTTTGGTTTTTGTGCAAAATTTTTGGGATGAGACGAATATTTCGACGTTACACTAAAATCTTGATTTATTGCTTTCAACCAAGTGCATATCTTGGAGGAGGTTGGGTCTTATTACCGGGTAATAGTCATCTTCTTTAGGGTGTAAATGGTTCGACTTGCTCTTTATAGTGTAAGATAAATTGAGCATTGAAGTCGTGGCTGTAGGCTTTGCCGAGCCACTTAAAATCCTTAGTGTGTTTTTTCTGCAACTGTTTTCTTGTTGTGATTCCTAAACATATATTCGAACCATGGTGACAACCACACATTCATTGGTTTCACCTTTTGTACATTTGTGCCAACTATTAGGTTTGAGACACAAAAATAGTCATACGATAAACATTTATTATGAACCTAAGAGCATCAACAACGGTGGATCAAAGAGTGAATCAAATCGAATCAAATCAAATCTTAAATTATAACGAAACATCTAAATAAAATATAATTTAATCCTTATTTGATTTGATTTGATTTGGATCAATATAAGTTACAAATCAAAATCGAGTCAAAATAATCAAATCAACCAGCCATGGCATAAAACTATCGCGTTTGGGCCTTAAAATGCATTAAACAGCGACGTTTTGGAACAGAAAAATTAAAAAAAAAAAAAAAGTGTGGCCAACAAGGCCTTCACGCGCCTGACATTGCGTTGAAAATGGGGCTGGCACGCTTTCCACGTGTCAGCTTCTGGTTGATCCGTGCAATTTCGTAATTATCCACCGTTTTTGGATATTTTCGGTATTAAAAATGTTTTTATTTTTTTTAAAAAAAATCACATCTTTATCTATAAATAAAGACTATGTTTGCCTCTTTTGGAAACCAAACGATTTTTTTTGAGAAATTTGTAGTTATTGTAGTTATTTTTAATTTTCAAATTATTGCAGTTATTTTTAATTTATCAATGAATATAAATATTATTCGAATTATAATAAATATATTATATTTCGAATTTAATATTATTATATTATATTATAAAAAATATCAAATTATTGTAGTTATTTCAAATTTAATATTATTATAATTAATAATTTTGAATTATAAAAAAATATTATTATAATTATAAATAATTAATTATTTCAGATTTAATAATTTCTGCAATGTTATTATTCATTGTTAATATAAATTGAAAGAAGATATTAAATTAATTTAGATAAAGATGGTGGAGTATGTAAAGTTGTTGAAGATAAAGGTAGTAGGCTTTCAACAAAGTGCATATCAAATTATTAACTTTTGATTTACCATCTCACTCTTTCTCTCTCTTATGTTCTTTGGTTCTATTTCTTTCTCTCTCCCGTCTCCTCTCTATCTTCTCTCTCATCACCATTATCTCCTCTCTTTTAATTATGTTTAAACATAATTAAAAGTTAATAATTTAAAAATGAGATTTTGGATGGAGAAATCTACTCTTGCAATTATATATATGGATTTACGGAACAAAATTTTAAAAGAAATTCTTAAAAATAGCTATGTAAAACAAAAATACATTAGTTAAATAAAAATATTTGATGGAACAAAAATAATAGTTACGGAGTCAATAAAACAAAAATAATTTAAACTGAGGTTAGTAAAATTAAAAAATACTTTACTGAACAAAAGTTTAAAACAAATTCTTAAAAATAGTTATGTAAAACAAAAATACGTTAGTAAAATAAAAATATTTGATGGAACAAAAATAATAGTTGCAAAGCCAATAAAATAAAACAATTTAAACTAAGGTTATCAAAGTAATAATAAAAAATTACGGAACAAAATTTTTTCATAAAACTAATTCTTAAAGATAAAACAAAAATAATGGTTACGAAATCAATAAGACAAAAATAATAGTTAACAGTAAAAATAATTTAGTTATTAAAATCAAAATAATTTACAAAACAAAAATAATAGTTAACGGGAAAAATAATTTAATTGTTTTGATTTTAGCTTATTTTCTTCTCAGAAATTTTTTTATTCATAAAATACAAATATAATTTAATAAAAATAATCATTTAAAAGGAAGAACTTATTTTAGTTCAGATTCTATTTGCAGGGTGGAAAAAATTTAAGTTTATTCGAAGATATTCATTATAGAGAGTTCTTGAATAGCATGAAGTATTCGGAGTTGTCAGGCCATGAATTGACACTTAAAATTAGTGTTCCAGTAATGCTATTGAGAAACATTGACCATGCTGCAGAATTGTGCAATTGAACAAGACTACAAGACTAATCATCATAAATCTTGAGGATCACATTGTTGAAACAATTTTTTTGAAATGAAGTAATGTTGGAGAAAATGCTTTTATCTCAAGATTGTCATTAACTTTATTCGATGAAAGATTGTCTTTCAAGTTCCAGAGAAGACAATTTACATTGTTAATATCATATACAATGACAATTAACAAGTGTCAAAGTCAATAATTGAACGTATGTCTTTTTTTTGAAAAAATCAGTATTCAACCATGGACAGTTATATATCGTAGTTTTTAGAGTAACAAATTATTTTGATTTGAAGATATTGATATGTGGTGAAGATGAAAAACCAAGTAATAAGACAATAAATATTGTGTATAAGGAATTTTTTTAGAATCTATAATGATTAGTGATATACTTATATATAATTGTTAATAAACCGATCCTCCTTATTTTGTTTATATACGATTTAATTGACGTGCTTTTAACGCACGGGTTTAAAAAAAACTAGTTAAATAATAATGAGATGAAGAAATATGGGGAAGAACTGCCTGCAGCATTGGTGTTCTCGTACAAGGATTCATGTGTACCAAAAAACGAAAAAACAAAGATGGGCTGTCGTGTCCTCCAGCGGGAGCTCGTCCTTACTCTATACAGAAATCATAACATAGAAAATTGAATCATAACTCTACACAGAAATCATATCAATGGCATCAGCAGAACAAGCAGAAAGAAAAGAAAAAAAAAAAAAGAACTATGGGGAGTAACTATGGAAAGAAATGAAAGGCAAAAGCAAGGCCAAGGAAGAAAACAGCACCGAGGCGAAGAGATATGGGGAGTAACTGGCAGCAGCAGAAGGGTTGTCGTGTCCCGCATGGGGAGCTTCGACTGGAGTCATTGCGGCATGTGAGTGACCTTCGTGTCCTTCAGATACTCCCATCAGAACAAACATCACAAAGATTATGCAGATCGAGGCAAACTGAGCAAATGACCTCTAAGTTGTCATATTCAGTAGTTAATACAAATCTGCTAAGTAAATTAGTGCCAAGATGTTTGTTCCTTTTGTAGCAGTAAGGGAAACTGCATAGAGATCATTAACTGGATAGTAGTTATTAATACTTTCAATATGTTTATTATTCGCGTATTAGTCTGAAACCAACCTATTTTTAGCCTTCAACATAACAAGATAGCTACGGCCAACCTATTTTCCATATCTCATAATTAATACAATTAATGTATTATGTAGAGGTTCTACCTTTGCCCAGGCTTGGACAGAGACCATGAACTTTCTTACTTTCTGACCAGCATCCTGCTCGGGAGTTCACCAGGATATAGCCCTCGAGCTCCCTAACTGTCGGACACTCGGGCAGGCTGCCATCTGATGTCAGTTTGGACTTTGGATCCTTGGACCTCCTGGTTTCTGGTATACGATTACACACATCAGATATATTCATGTTAATCTTATGGAGAAAACGGAAAATTTGTGATAGAAGGCGGATCACCCACAAGATCAATGACTATTTAGCTATCCATAATCAGATAATAGCCTAATACAACCCAAGATTAGATTCAGAATCACAAACATTTCCAACCACAAGAACCGGCCTTGTTCATCATCAAAGCTAGGTTGGATGTCTATAGGTTTGTTGAACACAGTTGAAAATTTCAGTGTTTAAAATGAGTAATTAATCATAAACTAAATATAATAGGAAACTTGTAATATTAATATATACTTGTAATGGGAATAATTAAGAAATGTTTCAAACTTTGTATCAAGAAACAAAATTATACGAACTCATGCTCCTTGGTTGTTAAAGAAACTGCGTACTTCTGCAGCATCCCGGCCACAATATATGTATAATCAAAACCAGCAGCAGACTAACGATCTTCAGGCCGATCATTCAAGAAATCCAGTTATATGCAACATGATTTCAGTCAGCACCAAGTAATCCTGCAGCGAATCGGGCACCATTGCTGCTCCATCAAGAGTTGATCAATAACCTGCAGTCCCAACTCTGTTTGCTCAATGATCATTTATTAGCTAGATTCATGTTTTAGGTTTTTCTTATCCTGTAAAATGCAGTTCTATATATGTTAATTAATTGTTTGATAACATGAATGCATAGACTAATTCTTTTTATTTCAATCGGCACTTTTCCATTACAGCAAATTTTTGCTTTCAGTTTGATCTTCTCTTCGTTTCTGGTACTCCCCTATTCCAAATTACTCATACCTTTTGCTGCATTCCTTTTATCTTCTCTTCGTTTCTCTGCCATGTGTCCATGGTTGTCTTATTCCATTCAGCCTCCATCGTTGCACAATGTCGAAAAATTATATATAACACTCTTTTAAACGGAAGGGGGAAACTGCAGTATTAAGACATAATCAAACATTGGTATGCACAAAATTAGAGTCTGTAATAAATTCAAAACTCAAAATTGGAATCCTCCACCTCATAAACTGAAGAAAATATAGTACAGCACTCAGCAGTCAGCACAAAGACATTTTGGATGAAAATGGAAAGTAACTAAAATCAAAACCAATGATAAATAATGCATGTTATTAACAAAAAAAAATAGAGAAGGCTTCATTGGTGGAAATTGGAAGAGAAAAGGGCTCACTTTTTTAGTGTTTTGCACTAGGCATTATCCGTGTTTTGATATATGGCAAAATCACCCCACTGCCGCCATCGTTCAAGGCATGTGATGGAAAACAATAATTTTCTTATGTTGGTCTTGGGTAGGGGGCAAAAAATGGGAAAAAATGTACATTAATTTGGGGGAGGGGAAGTGGGATTTTGTGAACACTTTAAGGTGTTATCATATATTGGTCTTATGCAAACTATATAAGTTTGAAATATGACAGAAAAAAACAAGTACAATTAGAAAAATACAGGATAAATGTGGTTTATCCCAACATTATCAAAGAACTAGAGTATCTTATAAGATCTTCTTGTAGATTCTAGTTCGTAAGATGGAGTCACACTCTCTCATAATTTAGTTCATAATTTGCGTTTTGATGTAGTAGCGGGTCGGGTGGAGGCTGATCCCTAGGATGATCACCAAAACTTTTTCCATCAGCTCACTTTTCTTCATTTTCCAACAATCAAGCCTCTTGTTTTTATTTATTTTTTATTTTTGTTTGTTTTCATTCTCATACCAAATGTCTTTGTGCTGACTATATATTGGAGGACTGGAGGAGTATTCCAATTTTGAGTTTTGAATTTATTACAGACTCCAATTTCATGCATACCAGATGTTTGATTATTTATCTCAATACTGCGATTTGCCATTAAAATTACTTCTTCCATTCCTTAAAAAAGAGTATTATATTCTTAACATCAATTATATTTAGTTTTTCGACATTGTGGCAGCGATGGAGGCAGAATGGAACAAGACAACAATGGACATATATCCGGAAAACGAAGAGAAGATCAAATGGAAAGCAACAAAAGGTACTAGTAATTTGGAATAGGGGAGTACCAGAAACGAAGAGAAAGCAAAAATTTGCTATAATGGAAAAGTACTGATTGAAATAAAAAGAATTAGTCCATGCATTCATGTTATCAAACAAATAACTAACATATATAAAACTCAGTATACTATATAAACACTGCCTACATATTACAAGATAATAAAAACATAAACCATGAATCTATATAATAAAGGATCATTGAGCAAAACAGAGTTGGGACTGCACTCGCACCCCCACAATTCGACAGGTTATTGATCAACTCTTGACGGAGCAGCAATGGTATCCAACTCGCTGCAGGATCACCTGGTACTGATTGTGTCGCATATAACTGGATTTCTTGAATGATCGGCCTGAAGATCATTAATCTGCTACAGGTTTTGTATTTTGATCTTGCATATGATGTGGCCGAGATGCTGCAGCTGCTGCAGAAGTAGTTTCTGTAACAGCCAACGAGGTAACGACCATGGGTTGGTACTTGGTATTCTTTTGTTTCTTGAGACAAAGTTTGAAACATTTCTTAATTATTCCCATTACACATATAAATAAATATTACAAGTTTCCTATTATGAAAAAGAGAATTTAGTTTATGATTAATTACAAATTATAATTTATAAACATTGGATTTTTCATCTGTCTCCAACAAACCTATAGACATCCAACCTATTAATGATGAGCAAGCTGGCTCTTATGGTTGGAAATGTTTGTGATTTGTGAATCTAATCTTGGGTTATATTAGCTGATTATGGATAGCTAAATAATCATTGGTCGTGTGGGTGATTTGCCTTCTATCACAAATGTTCCATAAGGTTCACATGAAGATATCTGACTTGCATAATCCTAAACCAGAGGTCCAAGGATCCACAGTGTGCTCGAGTGTCCAACACTTGGGGGGCTTGAGGGCTATTCCCTGGCAAACTCCCGAGCATGATGCTGGTCTGAAAGTTCATGGTCTCTGTCCAAGCCGGGGTAAGGTACAACCTCCAAATTAATTATATTAAATATGAGATATAGAAAACTTATTAAATATTAAACTACTCATTTCATTCTTAAAATATCATGTTTTAAAATTTTCAAGAGTTTCAGGACTATTAGGCTGCATTTTGTGGACAGTTCTGTATATTTTTGGGTTATAAACTGCATGCTCTAGCTGTAGACAGGTTCACGGTACCATTGACAAATATAATGCAGACCTTCATTTGTCTAGATTCAGTTTTTCAGTTAGTACGAGTTTTGGATTTATTCAGTTATGTGGTTGCATATGCCAGGAAATGATGATGGTGAATGATACTGGGATGCTAGTAGTAACTATGTTGATACTTAAGACACAAGTGGTACAACGTAACATATAGAGGATTCCAAGCAGCAATGTGTTCTATAAAATGTGCAATACCGTGTGTGCTAAATGACATTTCATCAAAATGCATAAAGGGGTGATGCTCATGGACCTCATGGTTCACTGGCTTGAAAGAATCCCTGTAAATTGTTGTTCAACACAATTATCATTTGTGTAGCATGTTGCAGCTTCCTTTTCTGGTTTCTATATTGAGAATCAAACCATAGAATTTCCTCATAATCAAGGATATCATTGACAGTATTACTTGTTTTCTTCACGCTTTCTGGTCTTCACATGCATGCATCACTTTCATTTTCAAAGCTTCAGCTTTGTTTTCTAGGATTGTTGTTGTCAGTTGAATCCTGAAACTAATTTTGGTGCGAAAGGTTGCTCAAATTATAGACATAATGCAATCAAGGTAGCAGTTTTGGAGTTGTATTCAATCTACAACAAAACAAAAAACTAATTGATATTTCTGTTTCAGTAATGTTTGCTGGAATTGAGATTTCCACACTTACTGGGAGATGATTAAGGATGATTTGTTGAGTCTTTGCAGAGTTTTATTTTAGAGAATGTGACCAAAAGTTTGAATTCCACTATCCTTGCTGTCGTTCCCAAGTAGGATAGAGCCATTCTGGTTCGAAACTTTAGACCCACAAGTCTTGTGAGAAGCACATATAAGGTAGTTTCGAAGGGCATCTTGAATAAATTTAAATGAGGTTCTTGATTAGACATTTTATGTGGCTCAAAGTGCTTGTATCGGTGGTTTCCAGAATGAGTATGGTGTTTAAGTTTGATTATGAGAAAAGGATCAATTGGTGATTCCTGTAACTAGTGATGGACTGGAAGGATTCTGGATGGAGGAAGTGGATTTTAGGTTGCTTAAGTTCTTCCTCCTTTCTGTTAGTCGTGGAGGGGAGCACAAGTGTTGGTTATCTTCCTAGAGGGATTCGAGACAAGATATTGTGCACAGCGCAAGACTTTGCAAACAAATTGACAAAGTATAACAAGATCAATAGTAAAGAAGAGAGAGAGATTGGACCCAACGGACTCTCGAAATTTTATTAGAGCCAACCTTTAAAAACGTTATAGGGATACAACTATTTATATGGATACAATAGAAGCCCTAAAACCCTTAATTAAGGAAACCAAACAAAACCCAAAAAACGGGACTAGGCGATCGCCTAGTCACTAAGCGACCGCGTAAAATCCAATTCGAAACAGCAAAGAGTAGGCGGTCGCCTAATCCTTGACACTAAGCAACCACGTTTTTTCCAGAAGCTTGGTCCGAAACAATCATGAGTAGGCGATCGCCTAACACCTATACTAAGCAATCGCCTTGTCCTAAAACCGATAATCCGTACTATTCTCATTCTCAACACAAGAAGACCATTTGTCCCCCTTTTTTCTTACTTTAGTGCTTGACTGCTTGATGATCTCTAGGCATGAGGAGGTAGGCTTGATTGAGGGCAGTGGGGCTGGTAGGGATAATCGGCCATTTTTCATTTGCACTTTGTCAATGTTACTATTCTGTTTCACCCCCAGTCTTAGGGGTTTCAGCAATCTGCTCACTTTGCTTCAGATCGGCATTATAATTCATTTGTACAGTACAAATAGCTGCACATCAATGTGTTCTTTTACTGGATACTTTAGGAATCATATATAGTTACAATTTTACAGAGTAATACTAATAATACCTCACTCTTGTTCTTCATATTCATAAGTTTTTCATCACTTCTGTAACCCGGATCAAATCTTGATCAAGCAGCATTCCACCGATATGCTGCAGGATCATCAAATTGGCAGTGTGTATGATCGTGTATGTGGCGTTGTTAGAGAAGAAGTTCGTTTATTTATCAACGATCATCTCATATAGTAAAATATTGTTTGGGGGGTGGGGGAGATTCCTGTTGAGTTAAGCTCATGGCCAAGCCAGCTATACTTGCCCCTGGCTTAGTACTGTGGATCTAATAGCTCCATTCATCTGCAATTACACTACTCTTCAAGCCATAAATCTTTTCAGTCTCTCAACCCAACGACCTACTCCTCCTTACGCCAACCACAACACGACACACGACGACTATATCCAACTAAATTTGGCTTTTGAAAACCATAATTTCGTTGCTTGTTCAAGTCAATTAGTCAATGGCATTTAAAGCTTTGATTATAACAGCAATGATTTGAATCAAACGGAAAGCAGTATTACTAAGTAACAAGAAAGCTTTGTCAAAACATAAATCATAAGTACTAATCAATTTAGAAAATAAAACACAACAACAATTCAGAGTTGCAAGTTGAATTCTTGGCAACCTAAAGATCAAAATTGTACCCAAAAATCACACACTAGTCTCTCCACTCCAGAATTGGCCAGCACCTGATCAATGCTCGTAGAACTGCTGGAAGAATTTCAATCGACCAACTCGGAAAGATTAGACGAGAGTTGTTGATTTTGTCCAGTGTTATTATCCCTTGATTCATCCAACAATTCTGAAAGAATGTCGATTGTCTGTTGATGTCGAAGCTCCTCCGATGAATCTGTTTCCATCGACTGACTAATATCCCTCTCATTCAACCCTTCTTCAAGCATTTCTATTAGAATATCTTCGATCTCGACCTCCTCGATATCGATATCCATCTTGTCGCGGTCGTCGTGGAAGAGCTCGTGCCGACACAAAGGACAAGTGTTGTTCCTCTGTAGCCATGGGAGAATGCAATCGTAATGAAACCAGTGCCAGCAGTACGGTAGTTCGGTTAGGTTGTCGTCGACGGCAAAGTCGTCCGTACAGATTGAACAGCACGACGACGACGTTTGGAGAAGTTTTGGGGTTGTGATTTTGACGATTTCGAGGGATTTGATGAAGCTTTCTGAACTAGTAGTTGTAGCAGGGTTAGGGTTATTTGAGGGATAATCAAAATCATCCATAATGGGTATGCTTTCCGTCGGAATTTGATCGACAATCTCTAATTGACAATAGTCGCCGTCAAATTCTAAATTCGCCGTCTCCGTCGCCGCCATGGCCGGTGAGAATTGCTGAAACGATGAGAAATATTGAGGAAATTGACTTCGAAATTGGGTTTTGATTATGCTGCTGAAGATGAATCTACACGGTGACGATGATCCCGTAATTCGCGAAAGAAGAAATCGAAATAAAATCTCACAAACTTGCTCGGATTATGAAGGTAAATTCAGTCAACGATGAAGATTTGTTTGCACGGTAAAAAAAAAAAAGTACACAGGGAGAAGTAGTGTTTGTTTCGCACAGTAAGTATGTGTTAGTGAGTTCATTTAAAAGCTTACAATATTCTATTTAGATCATCTTACTTTCTTGAAAATTCTAATAAGCTCACTTTATTATCATTTTTTACACTTTGACCATCATATTTTACAAAATGTATTATATTAATCACTTCGTTTGTTTTTTTTTAAGATAAATCGTCTAAAATATTTCTGAAAACTCGAAAATATCCTCAATTAAATTATTTTATTTTTTTACCACACCTTCATCTTCTTCCCCAATTTGATTTCTTAAACCCAGACTCTTCCCCAATTTGATTTCATAAAGAAATGTGCATTCTCTCATCTCACTCCCTCAATCGGAAAAGAAGATCACTTAGTAGTTTTCGCCTCCTCTAAGAAGCCTCTCTTGCAGTAATTGGCTCTCTTCGCTTTTAATAAATCAATCCATAGTGGCCTTCGGCGCTCGTCTGCAGAAGCACTGCCCAGATCAAGACTAGACCCCAAATCCGATGGATTTCCCCTTAGTCCTCTCACTCTTTGTATAAGAAACCGAGTATTGTGATGCATATTGGGCAACTTTCCGTAGCTCAGAACAAGGAACTCAAAGTACAACGTTCGAGAAGTCATTTCTGCCTTCAAGTTATCAGACTGATGTGAGGAAAACTAGTTTTCTTTTCATAACTAGAGAGAGAGTATGAAGTTCTTCGCCATTACTAATTAGTGACCTTTGTAAACCCAACATCGATCCCTCTTCTTAAAGCAACGGTGACCTTTTGTAAACCTAACATTGATCCCTCTTTCTTAGAGCAACAGTGACCTTTGTAAACCCAACATCGATCCCTCTTCTTAGAGCAACTGTGACCTTTGTAAACCCAAAATTACAAGTTTCTTTCTCTCTCTCTCTATCTCTCAAGTCAAAACCCAAAATTTCATTAATTTTTGTAAACTCATAATTTTATATTCGCAGTTGATAAACTCATCGCCTTTGTAATTAGGTTTTGTTAAATTTGGGAATTGGGACTAAAAGATTACGTCGATTTCTACTATTCCCTTTGGTGGTGGCCGTGGTGGTGAGTATGGTGGTCGAGCCCCCAGGAGGTACTAAGTGGTTCAATGGTTCTTTTTTAGTTTTGATTTTGATGAGATATTGTTAGTGGATTACTATAGTTGGTTTTACTTGCAACAAAAGACAATATTATTGTTATGTTTTGAGACACTTTAATACAGTTTAGAGTACCTTACTTTAGATTTTAATGAATAAAAAGTTTTTTGTTATTATTGGGTTTGTTGGATGCGATACTTCCTTAACTGGGTTTGTTGGATGCGATACTTCATAGTTAAGGAGCAGAACCAAGGTTGTTGGTGATGGATAGTTTAGTATTTTTATGCCATTAAGAGGGGGTATTTTAGTCTTTTCAATGAATTATGTTAACGACATCCACTTTATAAACCATATGGATACTTTTTGTAAAGTAGGGTGACCAAAGTGTGAAAAATTGTAGTAGAGTGATCTTATTGGAATTTTCGAGAAAGTAGGGTGAAAAAATAGAGAATTAAGCCTTATTTAAATAGGGTTTAAATCTCAATTTGGTCACCCTATTTTCAGCCAAAATTCATTAAGCAAACTCTACTTTTTTTTTCCTCAATTTAATCACTATACTTTCACATAATTAGCACGTTCATCACTCCATCCATATATTTGGATGTAAAGTTTAATTTTTTTTTAGGAAAATAAAAAAATACCTTTACTAAATTTGGGGGTTTTGAGGGTCTCCTTCTCATCTCAAACATAATTTCTTATTGTGTGACTTGAATTTGTCAAAACACCTTTCAAGGGTAAGGGGTATTATTATCTTTTCAAAGATTTCCATCAACTTTAACTAACGGAAATGACTCTAGTGACCTTATTGACTTTCGAAGTCAAGTAGAGTGATTAAATTGAGGGAAAAAAACAGTAGAGTGAGTTTAATGAATTTTAGCCGAAAATAGGGTGACCAAATTGAGATTTAAACCTTTAAATAGTGTCCACCAAGTTTGTTAACAGGGAGAAATTCCAACGGCATATTTTCTCACAAATTAATTACGGTTATTTTTTTTTGCAATCGCTAAAGTTATTTTGAAATATTATTCTTAAAATTTTCAGATCATCTCCTTTCTACAGCTTCGGCCAATAATTTAAAGTTCGAAAATCAAAATTATTGCGGAAACGAAAGTGGAATGTATGCCCTCAAAAATTACAATTATAGGGACGAAGACGAGGAGGAAGAATAAGGTTTGCGATGGAGGATAAGGAAGAAGAAGGTAGAAGAGATATAATCGAAACCAGTTTGCATCACGATGTATCAAACTTCAATCGCAATGCATCGATTTGGATTTATGATGCTTCAATTTGGAGTCTCGATGCCTCGTTATGAAATTTGGAGATTTTGATGCATGATTGTGTGCACTGCGATTCATGTTTCTCACATTTCGATGAACATAAGCATTCATCAAAATTATGCATTGCAATTGAATTTCGTGCATCACGATACACATTAATGCAACGCGATGCACTGAGTATGTAATCCGAAGCGCAAGTTCGATTCATTAAGGGTGTCGTATCCCCAAATCGTAGTAGTTACAAACATCACAAAGTGGATAGGTTCGCTATTTCTCTTTGTTAATATTATTGCAACCTATTAACTTTGAGATAGTATATACTAATTACTATTGCTTATTAATTAGTTCTTTCAAATATTAATTAGGCTCCGTTTGTTTTATGAAAAATTGTTTCTGGAAAACATTTGCCTCATTTTCCAGTGTTTGGTAATATTTGAAAAATGTAGTCAATATAAAAGCTTTTACGAATCAACAAAAATGAAACCTTCTTTTTAAGAATATAACTTAGAGGTTCATTTTCCGCAATTAATTTTTTAAAAAATTATTCAACTCTTGTCCGCCACAATCAACAAACCCTTAGCCCGTTATTTCCACCAAACCCATCCACCCAATCATCCCCAGAGTAGTAATTTTGCATTATGCTTAGCCCAGTCTTCACTCTCCCTCTATCTCATGATCACTCTGTTAAGTTATCTTTTTCTTTTTAATAAAAATCATAATCTTACACAACATTATACATATTTACATGCACACATAATTATATACTCAAAAAATCAATAATTTTGAAATATAAACCGAGTTTTTTAATTGTATTTGTGCACACTGTTTATGAATTATAATTTTAATAAATACTCATTATGTCCTAAAATAAGTGTCTACTATATTATTTTGGGACACCCAAAACAATTATCCATTTTCTTTTTAAATCGTTTTTTAATTTCAATTATCAAATTTCTTATTCATGTTTGTGAGATTGAAAAAAAATGGTCCCTATTAATTCATCCCTAATGATAAATTGGGGGTTACTAAAAGAGCTTACTTAAAGTTCAACACTCTTTTAAAAGTGTATATTCAATAGGAACATATTCTATAGGGACATGAGATGTCGCCTCGCTTAACCCGCCATCCGTCCTAATCTCGAATACATTTTAACATGTTTGATATTTGGGTTCTAATCGGTTTGCCCGTTGTACAACCCATTATTATTCCAACCCTAACTACAAAACTCAACTCAACTCACTGAATTGCCAAGCTACTTGTCACACCATTCTTTATAATGCAAAAACTACTAAATTAATGGAAGCTAATCCTTTCCGCATTGATTTAGCCTGCACGAGTATCCCTACTATTGTCAAAGTAACCTGCCGATGTAAGGTCCCCCCTACGTGGACCGACCAATGGATTCCAGCTAGACTTGGTCTCGGTCCCACCAAGGGCCGAAGACCATCCCCCGCTGGCCATCATCGACAATCACTAACCAACCGACGAAAGCACCATAATCACTCGAGCACCCATGAAC
>CM028378.1:176536020-176644435 GCA_013146195.2 Codonopsis lanceolata
ATGATCTAACGGATCTTGGCCACAAAACCATTGAGGATGATGTTTCAAGTATTCTTGATTTTGGAGATCGCGGTTCATTAGCACAATCTTCAGAATCAGTATCTGAGATCAGTGAACCTGCACTTGATCAAACAGAACATGTATATACTGGATGTTCAGTATATGTGATTCAGAATGTGACTCCGAATGTAGCTACATCGGAAGCTACATTAGAAGCTACATTGGTTAGAACATGATCAAACAAATAACAAGATAGATTCGACCGATCATGGGCATGACATTCTTAGCAAAATTCAAAAAGTGCATCCCACTTCTCAAGTCATAGGTAATGTATATGATGGGGTGTCAACAAGAAGGAAAGGTAAGGTAGACTATAGAAAACTTGCTTGTTTGTCTACTCTTGAGTATGAAGAAATAAATGCCTCATGTTTTGTGTCTACCGTTGAACCTACGAATGTGCATGAAGCCCTAAAAGATGAGTGTTGGATAAATGCCATGCAAGAAGAACTTGATCAATTTGCTAAAAATGATGTTTGGTATCTTGTTCCTAGACCCACTTCCATTAATGTTATTGGAACTAAGTGGAATTTCAAAAACAAATCGAATGAAGTGGGAGAGATAATAAGAAATAAAGCTAGACTTGTGGCTCAAGGGTATACACAGGTTGAGGGGGTGGATTTTGATGAAACCTTTGCTCCTCGTTGCCCGCATCGAGTCCATAATGCCTCTAGGTATCGGTAGATGCTTTTTGATATCACTCTTCAACAAATGGATGTGAAGAGTGCTTTTTAAAATGGTATTCTTGAAGAAGAAGTTTGTGGAAACCAAAAGGTTTTGAGGATCCCCATAGACCCAATCATGTTTTTAAGTTAAAAAAAGCCCCAGATGGACTCAAACAAGCTCCTAGAGCTTGGTATGGGAGACTTACAAATCATCTTTTAAAAGTGGGTTTAAACTAGAGAGTTAGACAAACTAACTTTTTATTCAAAAAACAAGATAAACAATTTTGATTGCATGTATATATGTTGATGATATTGTGTGGGTCCACCTCCAAGTCCTTAGAAAAAGAATTTGTGAATTGTATGACTTCCACTTTTGAAATGAGTATGGTAGGAGAATTGACCTTTTCTTTTAGGGATCTCGATAAAGCGCTTACATGAAGGGATGTTCATATCTCAAGCCAAGTATGCTCTTTAACTTGGTGAAGAAATTCAGCCTTGAGAATGGAAAACAAAAATAAAACCCCCATGGGTACATCCAATAAGCTTTGCAAAGATGAAAAAATCGAAAGTGTTGACATACATTGTATAGAGTATGATAGGAAGTTCGCTATATTTGATCGCCAGTCGTCGCATTATCATGTATAGTGTGTGTTTGTGTGCTAGATATCAAGCAAACTCCAGAAGTCTCTCATTTAAAAGTCGTCAAAAGAATAATTAGATATGTTGGTGAGACTGCTGGCTCAGGGTACACAAAACACACTAATACCAATTTTGTTGGATTTAGTAATGCCGATTGGGTCAGTAGTAGATGACATGAGAAGTACCGTGGATGTTTTTATTTGGGAAACAACTTGATCTCTTGGTTTAGTAAAAAGCAAAATTGTGTTGCCCTCTCCACAACCGAATACATTGCCGCCGGTAGTGGTGTACACAGCTTTTATGGATGAACCAAATGATCAAGGATTATGGTTAACACAGCAATGTATTAACCATGTATTATGACAACACCAGTGCTATAAATATAGCAATGAATCCTGTTCAACACTCTAGAACTAGGCACATTGATATAAGACACCATTTTATTAGAGACTTGGTTGAACAAGGTATTATTTGCATTGAACATGTAGGAACTAAAAATCAATTGGCTGATATTTTCACTAAGAGTCTAGATTTTAAGAGATTTATAAATCTTAGAAAATCTCTCGGTATATGTGCCATGTGACCCTTCACTTAATATATATATATATATATATATATAGGCATCTTGCATTGAATTTTTAGGGGGGCACACTAGTTTCATCTTTTATGTTTTTGTACCCTTGTTTGCTGTCATGGATTTTCATTCAAAATCTGTTGTGATTTCATTGTTCTGATTCTCCTCACTCTCTCCCAAAAAAAATGTTTTTGCAATTGAAAAATCTTAAGTCCACAAAGGAAAGAGCTACCTTTTGATATATAGGGATGTAGCAATTTATCTTGGTACTATGGAACTTAGGTTCTCATGGGTTGATCTTGAGAAAATTGAATTCCCTTAATAGAAAAAGTGTGAAAGCTACCTAACGAAAAAGAGCTACCTATGAACAAGGTTGTGGCACCTTTCTTTTGGAACTATGAATCCTTGGATTTCATTGGTTGATCAAAAAGTAAAGTGGCTTCCCTTGGTAAATAGTGTGAAAGGTTCCTAGTGGCATGTTGTGAATACGCTTAAAATAAAGTAGAGATATTCTCCTAGGGAAATAAAGTACCTATGGATTTTGTGGAAGTTGAGTGCTGATTTAGTGAACAAAATATGAGAAAGTGTACATAAAATCACAACTTTGATGAATGCATCTCCCAATGCAGCTACATTGGGAACTACATTCAGATGATCTGGACATTTATCATATGTGTGTGACTGCATTGGTTTCCTTTTTGCCTAGTCTGTTCTTGGCATATTTTAGGCATAATTTATAGGTCATAATCTGTTTTGATCATATCAGCCTACTGATCTTTCTTTTTGTCCTATCTCTAAAAAGGTACAAATTAAATACTAATGTTCACCATGTTGATATTTATGTGGTTGTCTAATCTGTGAAGTGTTCTATGAGCCCTTGATCCAGATTATACTTGCTATTGACAGTTTGTGCTGATACAATTATGGTTAATTAAGTGATGTGTTTGTTCAAAATCCTTGAAAATTTTAAAATTCAAAGACTCAAAACTGAGATTGGTTGTTATTCCCTAACTCTTAACTCACCACCTATTTCTCTTGATAGAATCAGATTTTATATCTCTCTTAAATGTGATTTGGTCAATATTTGATTTATCTTCAAAATTCAAAATCTGGTTAGTTGTGTTACAAAAGGCCCCTCCTATTCCCTAATCTTGTGGTACTAATGGCTAATTGTAATTAGTGGTAGTTTTTAATGTGTTTCAGGTGGCTGCTCCTTAATTATCTCTGAACCTCTCCTGCTCATCCATTCCAAAAAGTGTGCTGCCGAAGCTTGCTCTCTCTAAAGTCCTTCTTCGTCATTCCCTCTCTGAATCACTTCAATGTTCAATCCATGGCTTCATCATCGCCCATTGGGTCTGAGAGTTTTGAGCAGAACCTATCTGTTAATGTAGCTTCCAATGCTACATCTGCTGAAGCTACATCAACTCCAATCTCGTCACCAGAAAACCCTGAATCAACCATTGTTGTAGCCCAACCTCTTCCAGAACCCCTAACCATCATACTTCCAGGGGAAAAGGGCAATGCTATTGATGTCGATAATCCAGTTGACCTGTCTGGGTTGCCCCAAATTGGGAACCCTAACACACGGAGGTCAAAGCGTTTGAGAGGAATCCCGAGCAATTACGAGAATCCGAGTACCGAAGAGATTGCTAAAGCAAACAAATACAAAGTGTCTCCGGGCAAATTTGAAGAGGTAGTGCCCGTAGACAGTGATTCCGATGACGAGGATTTTGAGGCAGCAACTGAGTCTGCTCCGGCCACTCAAGCCTCTGCTCCCAAAATTGTCTCATCCACCTCTATTCCTGCTCCAGATGATGTGGTTGATGAAGACTACCCGATTCCCTTACCACGGGTTGTCTTCCAATCTGATTCCCATCAAATGTCAAGGGTTCTTCTGATAATGCTTCTGCTTCTCTTTCGACTTCCAATGTCGACTTAAGTTTTTCCGATGAACAGCGTACCTTGGCAGATTTTTTGGTTCAGATGAAGAATGCATCTTCTCAACAGTCTCGCCAAGCTTCTCCACCTTCTACTACAAATCCAGCACAGTCATCAAGCTCTTCTGAGTTTGATGATAGTTCCGATAAGGACTTTGCCAGCAAGGAAGCAACCCCTATTGAAAGTGAAGAAAGTGAAGAGGCTCATATTAGGTTTACAAGAAGACGGGCTTCTATGGCCAATGTAGCTACATCCAAAGCTACAATAGCCTCTGCTTCCTCATCTGCTGTTATTGGTAAACCATTCTCTATTCGTTTTCTTTCCAAAGCTGCTTCCATTCGTTATAATACATCCAGAAAAATTGTTGATGAAAGATTAATTCCCTCTGCCAAATTAACTGAGCAAAACTTGAATCAGTTTTTCACTAATAGGTGCCTCTTAGGCACTCTATCTTCTGCCTCACCTTATTTTAGGGACCTCATCTATGAATTCTATGCCAATCTTGAAAAGAAAATTTCTTATGTTTCTAATCCTAAGTTTGAAAAAGTGTTTGTTAGAGGTAAATGGTTTCATGTTTCTTCTTCCCTCATTAATCAGTTGTTTGGCACTCCTGAAATTGGGCCTATTTCCATGATTTCTGACTTGCATACTTGTGCCCAAGAACTCACTGGGGGTATTGTGAAAAAGTGTCCTGGTAAGGTGTCCAATATCAGCACCTCCCAACTCTCTTCACTATATGCCCTTATGCACAAAATTTGCTGTGCAAATTGGGCCCCACCACAAATTCCAATACCTTAACTGAAGAACATGCAAAAGTTTTGTACCAGGTTGGGACTGGTAAACCCTTTCATTTTGGAGACTTTGCTTTCAGAAAGATCATCTCCCTGGCTGAATCAGAGGGAGATAAAAGATCTCTCATATTCCCTTCTCTAATATATAAAGTCCTTGTCTCTCAAGGTTTCATTCCTGCAGCTGGTACCAGGCTCACACCTATCCTAGAACCCCTACATATCTCTGTTAAACTTCTCAAAGGGGACAGGGTTCTCAATCTACCTTTGGTCTATCCTTATCCCCCTGTCTCCTCAGATCCTTCTATTTCTGCTCCTGGTCCTTCATCATCTCAGCCTACTGTTCCTGCTATTCCCAATGTTGCAAGGAATGCAGCTGCATCAGCTGCTCCATCACAGTCTATTTCAGTTGGCCCATCTGCTCCCATCTCTGTTTCTTTCATCTCTACTCAGCTGGATGTGGTTAATTCCCAATTAGCCACCCTTTATTTTCAAACTTCTCTTCTACAATCCTTGGCTGCATAGTATTCCTCCTAGCTTGCCCTATATTTTGGCCAAATAGGGGGTGAAATTCCAAGTGTTCCTGCTGCTCCAAGTGTTCATGTTGTTCCTGTTGCTACTCCTGCAGTTTCTGAACCAGCTGCTGCAGTTTCTGAACCTGTTGTTGTGGATGCTTCAGAAGAAGTTGTTGAAGAAGAGAGTTGATTGATTTCTATCTGATTCCTAGTTGTAATAAAAAACAATATTTTTTTTCTACTTTTGGTCCGTAATAAGCTATTCTGATTGCTGGGTTTCTTAACTACGTGTGGATACTATATGCCTGATTGTATTACATTCTTCTTGGTAATATCTTTACTAAATGTCATATTTTCAGGGGGTGTTTCCTTTCTAACAAATGCAGGTTGAAGGTTGTTTTGTAAATAGTAACATTTGTCATAATATTTGACCAGAAAGACTTAACAAAGGGGGTGATTGTAAGGGTAAAATAGGTCATGCCTATTTTGGTTTTTGTTTCCCCTTTCTTGGTAAAATTCATATTAGACAAGTTTGGCATTTTTGGTATCTAAATCTTTAATTAGATTTTGTTTTCCTTGGTCCTTAAGTTTAGACATTATTTTTGGAAACAAAATATAGTCAAAAATCATTTTTCTACCGTGTATCTAGACTCCTTGATTATATGATAATAAAATCTAGAGATATGGTAAGTAGATTTTATTCCTTCCACTAATCCTTGTTCCTGTTGGAGTTGGATTATTCAATGTGTGTAGGGGACCTCGACATTATATATATAGGAGGCTTGGACACGGTTGAGGTAGAGACATCGAGGAGAGAGAGCCGATACAGAAACTTGTGTGCAGGAAATTCAGATTCAGAAGTTGTTCCAGCTTTCGGATATGCAGCAGTTTTTTATTGTAGCTTTGAATGTTACAACATTGGAAGTTACATTGAGTGCTGTAATTGTTCTTGTCTTCCTAGCTGATTTTAGGAAGCTGTTTTGTTTCTTCCCACGTTTGTTATAACTGTTTTCTGTGGGGTTTTTGCTCTCCAAGACTTGTTGTCTTGTGGGAGCATTTTGTTTGGTGATTTCACAATCTTTTTGTAAAACAATTAATCTTTTTAGTGAAATCTTTTTTGCCATGAGGCTAGATATGCAAGCATAAGCTTGTAGATTGTTTGGTATATCTTTGTGTTTAAATTCGTGCTTTATTAATAAGTCTTCCGCTGTTTTGTTATTTTTGACCATTGTGACTTCCATTGTAGCTACATAAGAAACTACATTGAAAACTACATTGATTTCTCTTGAGAATCCTAGTTATTGTGTTTTTTCAGAGTCTTATAATTAGATTTGTTGGGGGGGGGGTAGTTATGCTTGCTATTTGATGACATTTGTTAGATATTTCATAGTTTAAGTTATTTCTTAGATATTTGTTTTCTGTATATTATACTTCTTTCGTTATGGGTAAAGAGTCTACTATTTCGTTTAATGATGTTTCACTTAAAAAATACATTTTCAAAAGTTAAGATATAAAATTGTTATTTTATTACTAATAAGCTATTGAAAGTATCATTTTAAAAAAAAAATTTACTTTCAAATGATTAGTTTTTGCCTGGAACCAGAGGAGTTCTAAATACTACTCCCTTCTCCGTTCCTAAGAAAAGCATTCTTTTCATTTTTAAGCTGTTTTAAAAAAGAAGTTAAATTTCTAAATTTTTATATTTGTTTTACCATTTCACCTTCGATTTATTAACCCACGTTAATTGATGGAATGATGGCCCCCACATGAGTATCCTTGATATTTATAAGAGAGTCAATTATCTTTTTTTTTTATAATGTGTTTGTCGAGTCAAATAGAATAATCTTTTGGGAATGAAGAGCGTATCTATATTTGAGTTATTAATTTATACCATTTTTTTAAAATCTTTTTTAACTGAACACATCAACAATTAGTAAATTTTAATTGGAAGGCCAAGCAAAGGCCTAATTAACCACGCTATTTTGGCATTTTAATCATGTTTTTTTGTTTGTTAATAGTAGGGTTTTATTTTATTTTTTCAGTAATTTCTAAATGTTTCCATTTTTGAATGTTTCCGTTTCTCTGTCACCATCTCTTTTTTTTTCTAAGTTTTAATTTTTTTAAATAAAAGAAAATTCATCTTATGAGTGATGTGTATGTGTGTGTTTATAGAGTAATGCTAGAGCCACTTAATGAGCACTCAAATTTGTGCACCAAATGATGTGATTTCCAATGTGTCATCTTATTTGGCATTTTATAGGCTCCACTATAAGTTAAAAAGTTATGTTAACAATATGACACATAAGATGCCACATCATTTCATACTCAAAATTGAGTGCTATTAGAGTGGTCATAGCATTCCCAGGTTTATGTGCTGGACAGACAGACTTAACTCAGTGAGCCTCAAAGTTTCTTCAAACTTTGCTCATTTACTTCACAAGATACTGACAAATCATGTTTTGATGTTGCAAATATTGATTAGTTTATCCTCCCAAACAAATTTGACTTAATGTAAAAGAGTTTATGTGAACAGAAAGTCTCAAACAAAAGTTTGTTATTAAAAAATTGTCATTTTTTTTCTTTTTTGTCCGTTCGAAAATAATTGTCTCATAGAATCATACGATCCTAATGCGGAATAAAAAGGGAAAGATCGAAATCTGAAACTTACCTCCAGCCATTGATGTTGAAACATTTATCTTTAACCACCGAATCCAAATTGGTTTCGATGTTGTTTAACTTCGATTTTTAATGCTTCCAAGTCCTTATCTCTCACTTATTGATGGTGTCATTTCCGAAATTGATAAGAGAGGACTTAGGGACCAAAAATCAACCATTTTATATCTCATTTGTAAGGGTTCCATCAAACCTTAACTGTAGCGGTTGCAAGCGGTTACCGACGGTTACTACTGGATAAGAGATAAGTTGAGCAGTGGATCACACAACAAGAGAAAGAGATCGAGTGTGACCACACTTAATCTTACAATGTCCTCTTTCAAAACTTTCTTTTATATATTTAACATTTATTTTTTTACCTACTTTAATTATGGTCATATACATGCATAAGGACATTAAAGGAGAATAGACATTACACCAATATTTTTTTAACACGATCAATTTTTTTTAACGATGTACAAAACAAAAAGAACGATTATTTAGGAACGGATTGAGTATTTCATAACTTATTGTTCATCAATCCATCATGTCTAAAAAAATTCAGTTTGTTGTTCCACTTCATGAAACAGCTAACACGTACAGTTATTATATTACTCCCTACGAAAGTCCCATTTGAAAGCCAAACGTTTTAAAAAATTATATTTTTAGTAGTACATTAGTAATATGATACGGTTACATAATGGGTGTCATATGTTAGTGGCATATTATGTAAGTTAGTTCTTAAGCATCAAGTTAATTAGTGGAGATAATGGGTTAGTTAGTAGAGATCATGGTCGGTTAGTCAAATGCATGTTAGTCAGTGAAGTGCAAGTAGTGTAGTCACTGTCCCGAATTCTTAGTTCTCGGCATTTGTTTGTTGTTCGCAAAGGCTATTATAAATAGCCAACACTACATTAATAAAGGATATGGAAAATTACTCAAAAGTTTATCTCTCTACTTCTACTACTTCTTCCTTCTTGAACTCTTATTTCATCTTTTCTAAATTCTACTCTTATCAGTGGTATCAGAGCCGGTTCGATGGATACTCGAGGGAAATCTAACGCTGAATTCCGCAACGATGTGAATGAAGCGCTAGCTCGACATGAATCCAATTTCGACCAACTCCATGCCACCCTTCAGACGGTTTTGACAGAGCTACAAGCTTTGCGAACTGCTCACCATCCCAATATCAACCCTTTTTCCCAACAAGACGTCGGCTCAACCTCAACTGCCCTCAAGGTTTCCGAAACCCGTCAGGCCAACCCGAAGTTATCCTTTCCCAAGTTTAATGGGGAAGATCCAAGTGGGTGGATATATAAAGCTGAACAATACTTTGAGTTCCAGTCCATTCTTCCCAATCAACAGGTTCAGTTAGCCTCTTTCCATTTGGAAGGCACCGCGCTGCAATGGCATCGCTGGTTTATGAAGTTTTGCGGTCCTCTAAGTTGGGGTGAATTCACGCGGGCAATCCTTGCGCGTTTTGGTCCGACAGATTATGAAGATCTGTCAGAGGCCCTTACCCGTCTACGACAAACAACTTTAGTCACAGCATATCAGGAGATCTTTGAAGGGTTGTCTGAACGGGTTGATGGACTTCCCACAGCTTTTCTAGTTGGTTGCTTCGTGGCGGGTCTACGAGATGACATTCGGTTGGAAGTTAAAATCAAGCAACCTAGGACATTAGTAGAGGCAATTGGAGTAGCCAGATTAGTGGAAGAAAAACTTGAGCTCCAAAATAAACTCTTTGACTCTCACCAAATTCCGCTTGCTTCGGTCGCTCCAAAGGCCAATTCCAGCCCAACCCAAGGAATTCTTGGGCCACCACCGGTACCGCGAGACAATCTAGTAGTGGCCACTCCCACTTTCCACCGAATCACTAGTCAAGAGGCTCGAGCACGCCGTGAGAAAGGGTTGTGTTACTATTGCGACGATAAGTTTGTTCCAGGACACCAATGTCATCGCCCAAAATTGTTCATGATAGAGGATTGCAATCAATTAAGTGTTGGCAAGGAGGTGCAAACTACAGTCGCACTTGATGGCCAAGTCGTGTCCGGACTTTATCCTTGCGGACAAGGATGATGCAAGGCGGGTGGAATGATATGGTTATAATATGGTTCATCCAAGTGGTCATGATGTGTGGTAGTTAATTGTAGTTATTTGTAGTGGGGATCATGCATAGAAGTTTCTCTCCATTAGTTAGTTTATTTTTAGTTGTTTAAATAGCTTTGTTTCTTTCGGGTAAGGTATGAAATGAAGAAAATTGTCTCCTCCTTACTCTAATTATTCTCTCCATATTCTCTTTACCAATTCATTGATCATTATCCTCCCTCACCTATAGTATCTTCTCTCAACTCTTGTTCCCACATTGTCAATAAATCTATTGAAATCAATGCCGCTCCCAAAGAACGGGCCCCAGGTATTACTATTAGGATCACCACCGTGGAGTACGAGACAACTAGCCGACCCTACAGCCATGTTGACTGCCCCGGACACGCTAACTACGTAAAGAACATGATTACCACTCCCCAAATGGTTGGCGCTACCCTTTTCGTCTTCAGCACCGACGGTCATGTTCCCGAAGACGACTCTGGATTTTATCCTTGCGGACAAGGATGATTAAGGGGGGAGGAATGATACGGTTACATAATGGGTGTCATATGTTAGTGGCATATTATGTAAGTTAGTTCTTAAGCATCAAGTTAATTAGTGGAGATAATGGGTTAGTTAGTAGAGATCATGGTCGGTTAGTCAAATGCATGTTAGTCAGTGAAGTGCAAGTAGTGTAGTCACTGTCCCGAATTCTTAGTTCTCGGCATTTGTTTGTTGTTCGCAAAGGCTATTATAAATAGCCAACACTACATTAATAAAGGATATGGAAAATTACTCAAAAGTTTATCTCTCTACTTCTACTACTTCTTCCTTCTTGAACTCTTATTTCATCTTTTCTAAATTCTACTCTTATCATAATACAATGATATTTTGATGTATTAATATTTAAAAATAAATACTTTAAATAAAACATCAAAAAATATAATAATGAACTTTTTGTCCAGAATGAGGGAATACCTCACTATCACAAAACAGCTAACAGCTAACTATTACAACCAACTAAAAGATTTCAAAGTAAAAAAAAAAAAATCATCTATTAATCCTAACATAAATAAAAGATCATAACCTTTTTTTATATAGTAAAGATTATTTTTGAAACGAAAATTATTTCTACTGTGCACAACTTTTGATATTTACGAATATTGGTTTAACTAAATTGTTACTCCTTTCGTTTCGGGAAAAGAGTCAATTATTTCATTTTAAAATGTTACACTTAAAAAGAGTTCATTTTAAAAATTAAGGCATAAAAATGTCATTTTTTATTACTATTAAGTTACTAAAAGTGACATTTTAAAAAAAAAAATTGACTTTCAAACAGAGCTCTTTACCGAAATGAAAGAAAAATTACAAAAAAACCAAATAACTGTTTGTTAGATGGTTATCTCTTCTTTTAGCTAATCATTTACTAAGAGTTAAGTTGATTAAGATTAGTAATTAGTAATTATTGACCTTTAAAAGTTCAATCAAACCCAACAAACTTTATTAATACTCATCGTTGCTAAATAATTATCATATTTTAACCTTGAAACTCAAATTAACTATTAGTTTTCAAATAGAAATTTGGCGTAATTTTTATTATTTCACGTTATATGTACAACTTTTTATCTACTAGGATAATGTGTTTTATGATTTCAAAAAAATACATGTTAATTTTCATTTGAAAGATAATTAGTTTGATTTTAAAAAGGAAAAAAATATTTGGGAATAAAGGGAGTACACTTGAATAGATCAGTTGGGGGATAAAATAAATTGAAAGGTCAACGTTAAAGAATATTTTTCTTTTGCATCATTTAAAGTAGCTAGTTTGACTCCTGTAATTGAAAAATAGGAACTAAAAAGCACATTTATGTATTTTATTGCTTGAAAAAAAAACATTACAGTCACAATTCAAAAAGATTCATACATCAAGGAAATCCCAGTTATTCACAAATTCATCCACAAAGATTTAAAATTCAAATCAACAATAATCACTGAAAAAATCATCAAAGCTTCTTCTTGAAGTACGATTATTCTCATCGTCATCCAAGTTGACCACAAGGTGAATACTACATTAATAGTGTTGGAGGTGGGAGAGAACTGTGGTAGTAAGCGGGAGAAGATTTCAATGGCGGTGGTGGTGACTAATAGAAGAATGGAGGTGAGGACTTCTTAGGAGGTGGTGGAGAGTTGTAGTAGTATGGAGGTGGAGGGGACTTTTTAGGAGGAGGTGGGGATTTGTAGTAGTATGGAGGAGGTGGGGATTTCTTAGGAGGTGGTGGGGACTTGTAGTAGTATGGAGGAGGTGGTGACTTCTTCGGAGGTGGTGGGGACTTATAATAGTATGGAGGAGGAGGGGAATGCTTAGGAGGCGGTGGAGACTTGTAGTAGTATGGAGGAGGTGGGGAATGTTTAGGAGGAGGTGGGGACTTGTAGTAGTATGGAGGAGGTGGGGAATGTTTAGGAGGCGGTGGAGACTTGTAGTAGTAAGGAGGAGGTGGGGAATGTTTAGGAGGAGGTGGGGATTTGTAGTAGTATGGAGGAGGTGGTGAATGTTTAGGAGGAGGTGGCGACTTGTAGTAGTATGGAGGAGGCGGGGACTTCTTTGGAGGTGGTGGGGACTTGTAGTAGTATGGAGGAGGTGGGGAATGCTTAGGTGGAGGTGGAGATTTGTAATAGTATGGAGGAGGTGGGGAATGCTTAGGAGGTGGTGGGGACTTGTAGTAGTATGGAGGAGGTGGGGAATGTTTAGGAGGGGGTGGAGACTTGTAGTAGTATGGAGGAGGTGGGGAATGTTTAGGAGGGGGTGGGGACTTGTAGTAGTATGGAGGAGGTGGGGAATGTTTAGGAGGCGGTGGAGACTTGTAGTAGTATGGAGGAGGTGGGGAATGTTTAGGAGGTGGAGGTGACTTGTAATAGTATGGTGGAGGAGGTGATGGAGATGGTGGTGGTGGGGACTTATAGTAATAAGGTGGAGGAGGAGATGGAGATGGTGGTGGAGGAGACTTGTAATAGTAGGGAGGTGGTGGTGATGGTGATGGTGGAGGTGGAGACTTGTAAATGTATGGAGGAGGGGGTGAGGGCGAAGGTGGAGGTGGAGACTTGTAAATGTATGGAGGAGGGGGTGAGGGTGATGGTGGAGGTGGAGACTTGTAAACGTATGGAGGAGGTGGAGATGGGGATGGTGGAGGTGGAGACTTGTAAATATAAGGAGGTGGTGGAGATGGTGAGGGAGGAGGAGGTGACTTATAGACGTAAGGAGGAGGTGGTGAAGGGGATGGTGGTGGGGGTGACTTGTAAATGTATGGTGGAGGTGGTGATGGGGAAGGAGGTGGAGGTGACTTATAGGCGTATGGAGGAGGTGGTGATGGTGATGGCGGTGGGGGTGACTTGTAAATGTATGGAGGGGGTGGTGATGGAGAAGGAGGTGGAGGTGACTTGTAAACGTATGGAGGAGGAGGTGACGGAGATGGTGGTGGTGGGGATTTGTATATGTATGGCGGAGGCGGTGAAGCATAAATATAAGGTTTATAATCAGCAACAACACTGGTGGCTATCAAACAAAATGTCATAGCATAAACTAGTTGAGGCCATTGCCTCAACTTCCCAAGGCTTGCCATTGTAAAAGAGTAGTTAGAACCTTCTTCTTGTGTTTTGTATTGTTAGAGTGGAACCCTTTATATACTAAACCAAATAATCATTTTGGACCCATTCATGTTATTAATGAATTAAACAGGCTGTTCTATTAAAACTAGAATATTAACTCTGACCAAATCTCAATCTCAACTTGTTTAATTTTTTTACATCATGGTTTCCACCACTGTGCTGATCAGGAAAGAGAGAGAGAGAAAGAGACAGAGACACACACACACACTCACAGAGAGAGAGAGAGAGAGAGAGAGTAACAATGAATAAGTCAAGAATCAGAAGAATTTTCAGTGTAAGGCCGGATAAGCAATTTTCTCTTAAAACAAAACAAAAAATAAATTCCGATTGAGGATGGACTATCAAACAACCGGTTGTTAGATAGTTCATATCAAACATAAATATAATACCTCTTCATGAAAATTCCATTTTCTCGGGTGTTAGATACTTTCTCAGTTTCAAACAAACAGACCACCACGCTATATATTTTGAGATGTTTATTTTAAAAGTTAACTTCCAAAAATTATATTTATAATTTTTATAATATTTCATATTTACGCTCCACTTATATTATAAGCACGTTGTTTATGCAGTGTTCTAAAACTCCCCGCCTAGCTCCGCTTAGGCCCCGCCTAGGCGTTAGGTTCCTCTCTACCGCCGCGACTTCCTTAGTTGCCGCCTAATCGACCAAGTCGGCGTCTACGCCAAACCTCGCTGACCTTAATTTATTTTTGTAGTTTTGATTTTGTGGTGCGGTGACCGGAAAAGGAATGGAGGGCGAACTGGAGAAGGAAGGGGGAGTGGTAATGGTGAAGTAGAGAGGGAGGTAATGGGGGGCGAACTGGAGTAAAATATTTTTTGTTTTTAGTTCTAAACTTGGCTGGTTTATTGCTTTGGGGTTGTTATTGAGAATTGAGATTAATGGTAGGTTTGTATATTTTTGTTCATTTTACAAATATAGACAAGTGTTTGATAAAATGACAAACATAAAAAAAAAAATTTGTATTTAATGTGTTTGATCTTTGATGTAAATTATCAAAAAAGGTAACTATGCCTTAATTCTAGGCTCCGCCTAGGCCCCGATTACGTCCCGACTAGTCCCCTAGGCGCTAGGCGCTAGTGTGCCGCCTAGCGGCCGCCTAACGACTTTTAGAACCTTGTGTTTATGTTTATTTTTGTAGTTAAAACTAACTCAAAATAGTATATCTTTTTAATGATTATATTTTTTAAACGAGAAATCTTTGTGTTGAACGTAGGGATTAAGTATGAAAAGTGAAAGTAGAAGAATTGAAGTTGAAAGAACCGAACCGAAGAAAAAATATATTTTTCTACATTTGTTTGGTTTATATTAGAATGTATCACCTAAGAAAATTAAATCTTTTTTTTTTGGCCAAAAAACATGCATTATTAATTATTTCATATATATATATATATATATATATATATATATATATATATATATATATATATATATATATATACTTATAAAATATATATTATTAGCATTATATATCGCCCACTACTTAAGTGATTGAAATTTTCAACTTTGAATGAAGATAAAATATAGAAGTAGTACAATTCTATTATCTGGCGCCTGGCGGCATTTGGGAGCTTAAGGAAAAGCATATAAATGGCTGTCTGTAACATATGGAGTTCCAAATACAAGAAGACAAGAATTAATAATCTGGTCAGTCATTACAATTTCTCAAAAAATATATATGAATGCTCGTGTCTTTTGTAAGTAAGGGAAACTTTTCAAGAATTTTTATGAATGATTGAAAATGCTTTCACGTATAGAATTTTTATGTAAGTAAGGTAAGACGGTCTTGTAGTTATCTATAATTATCACTAAAAGAGAAACCGTTTCTGTTACCTGATAACTTTTTGTATAATTGCTGTTATGTGTCAATTTTTTATTAAATAATTTTTTTTGTTTTTGTTTTTGTCAAGTATAATTTAATTTAAAACCAAATTTTATCCTATTTAATTTATACAAGTTTAACTTGATTCATACTTTTCAATTCTCATCCATTTTGATCTCATTATACTATTTTATTTATAAAGGTTATTTATGGGAAAATTTTATGTTAATTGTTTATTCTATTAATATGTATTTATTAATTTAATATCTATAACTACTACTAAAATACAGACAACCTCTTTCACGTGGTAGCTTTTTGTGTAATGGGTGTCATTTGTCAATTTCTATAAAATAAGACAAGATTTTGTTTTTTTTCTTTTTGTCAAGTATAATTTAATTTAAAATCAAATTTTAACCTATTTAATTTATATAAGTTTAACTTGACTCAAACTCAACAATTCTCATCCACTTTCATCTCATTATACTATTTTATTTATACAAGTTATTTATGGGAAATTTTTTATGTTAATTGTTTATTCTATTAATCTATATTTATTAATTTAATATATATAACTATTACTAAAACATAAATTGTCTCTTTCACGTGGCAGCTTTTTGTGTAATGGGTGTTATTTGTCAATTTCTATAAAATAAGACAAGATTTTGTTTTTACTTTTTGTCAAGTATAATTTAATTCAAAACCAAATTTTATCCTATTTAACTTATATAAGTTTAACTTGACTCAAACTCAACAATTTTTATCCACTTTCATCTCATTATACTATTTTATTTATACAAGTTATTTACCGGAAATTCTTTATGTCAATTGTTTATTCTATTAATCTATATCTATTAATTATCAATCGAGTAGTATTTCCATCAACTGACATTGTATAATTTTTTTTTTACAAACGGCTCTTGGATCTTGACCCGTGTCAATCACAATCTATGTCTTGATTTATTTAGATTTTGGTTGCCCCCATGTAATGTTCAAACGCCGTATGTGTAAAAAAGATTTTACACAGCAGGTGGATGAAAGATTTTACGCAAAATTTTCAATTACACATTCATTGATCAATTTCAATATTTACATTATTTTAGTTTGTTTAAAGTATTCTACTTTAAATTTTTAATTACTTAATAACAAGTTTAGAAAATCATCTCATTATAAATAGCTTTTGTAAACAAAAATATTATTCGAACCGTGTATCGCACGGGTATAAACTAGTTTTATATAAAACATATCATTTTAACTTAATCCATCATGTGTTGGTTGATTGATTTGTAAGATGGTGTAATTTTTTTTTTTTTTTTTTTTTACGAATTAAGATCCGTAAGACTGTCTTACAAGAAAATTAGTCAACATCATAAAGAGTTTAGATTTCCACAAAACTAGTCTCGTTTTTTTTCCTTTTAAGAAATGCATTATTATTTTAAGAAATTAATTACACTTTTGAAGATAACATTTTGTTTTTCTAATTATTTTCAGGTGATCTAAAGATCGTTCCATCTCAACAACCATATTACAAAAGTATAGAGGCATCCCCTAGCTCAAAAACAAGACTCTATACATCAAGACTTCCCCCAATAGTTGATTTCTAAGACTCTCTTCATACACTAAATATTGTCATGTTTGATCCGACACAACTAATACTTTCTTTGTTTTTCAAATAATCACTCTTTGATCCGATACATCATTTAAGAAAAAAACTAACTGATTGTATTTTAAATATTGATGTTATGTATGATTTCTTTAATGCTCATGTAAATGTGGCCATAATTACAATATGTAGAAAAAATAGTAGTGACAAATTCTGTCCACGTCCATATACCCGTCCAGACCGTCTACTAAAATATGAGCATGGCCACACTTAAATTTTAATCTGGGCACAAATGGGTATGCTCACTTAGACCATTAAGTTTTATGGCCATAATATGGGCACAAATGGGCGCCCACATTTTCACCTCTCATGATCAATTTTTTTTTCTATATACCTGATAATCCAAAATTGTTTCTCTATCTATATTTATATTTCTATCAATAACCATTCATTAAAACAGAGATAGTGTGGGAGTAGAGAGAGAAACTACAGAGAGATGGTTGCTACTTATTATTCTAGTTTGGTTTTCAGAACCAAAGAAATAGTCAGCAATGGTGGGAGTAACCGTTATTTTTTAAGAATAAAAAATTGACCCATTTAAAAAAAAATCGATATCATATTACTTTTTATACATGGTCAATTATGTATTTTCTGGTTATGAAAAAATATATATCAGATTTCTATTTAAAAACAATCGATTTGACGTAAAAATTAAGGAATAAGAGAGTATTTCATTTCAATTAACAAACGGCAAAAGTGAAAATATGTTCTTGTTTTGATATTATTAGTCGTTTTGCCAACATTAATTAACACGACATGTAAATTTTTTTAGTTTTTTTTAGAAATTTGATTGTATTAGAAATGGTGACAGATGTTAAAATGTTACCAAAAAATGTTGGCCTTTTTCCAAATATTATGGTTGTATATATATATATATATATATATATATATATATATATATATATATATATATATATATATCTAGTTAGTTAGTTAGTTGTAATTTTTGATAATTTTTAGTAAAAGAAAATTGTTTTTATTTATTTATTTGATAAGTACATGTTAATGAGTAAATGAACGCTCATGCCCATTTAGTGCCCACCCATATATACCCATGTTATTAAATGGACACTTACTTGTCCACACATTTGAGTCCGCCATCCATTTAAGCCTGCTCATATCTGTTCATTTGCCACCTCTAAGAAAACGTAAAGTAAAATAATAAAAATATTTTCTTGAAGATGAAAATTTTGAAAGGAATACAATTTTTTAGAAACGGATGAATTATGATAATGTACATTTTTAAAGATATATATGTGAGGGTAGAGTCATCAATTAAAGTGAGTTTTTAATCATGGATATAATTATAAAAATATCTTTAAAAAAGGGAATATTAGAAGGAAAACAGATTTTTTCTATTAACGACCTAAAAAGAGAAATATTCTTTTTAAGGTACGGAGGGAGTACTTCCTGTATGATATATATTTTTTTCTTTTTTAGGATGAAACTGCAAAATTATGTAATTTGACTCTTGAATTAATATTTTCTGGTGCGTGACTGCGTGAGTTAATATTTAATATTTCCTTGATACTCTTTTCATTCCGAGTAAAAAATCCCAGTTTGAAAGTCAAATTTCTTAATAAAAATAATACTTTTAGTAATTCTTTAGTAATAAATTACACTTTTATTTTTTAATTTTTGAAATTAGAATATTTAGATGAAACATCTCAAAATAGTTGACTCTTTACCCGGAACAAAAAGAGATAAGTACATATTAATCTACATTTTATTATCACATATTCCTTATTATGACTTATTAGGGTTAATTTCATTTTTGATACTCCAACTTTATTCATTTTTTAGTTTCCATACCCACTGTTTCTAAGCAATCAAAATTAAGCCAAACCTTTCCAAAATTTATCACTTTTAATCCAAGACGAAAAATGGTCGTGAATTAATAACGAGTGACTTGTTTCTCCAGGTTGTTTTCTTCCCCAATTACTCCTTATTACTTCCCCAATTTAATTCATTGATTCTTGCAAAAGGACACTTTGTCAAAAAGGAGGCGAAGATGCAGTTGTCTAACCCCGAGGAGAGAATGAGATTGTTGTCGATGCCCAGCAAAAGAGATGCAGGTGATCAAGCTGGAGCTGCTTCGCTGGAATCGGGGTGAACAGAGGTGGAAGGAGAAGGACACGGTCGGGAATGGTGGAAAGCGTAGCTGGATGCTTGAACGGAGGAGAGGGAGATGGATGGAAGAAGATTGCTGGCGGGGGCAGCGCTGAAGACGGCTATGCTTTGGAGGCCTTCCAGATTTGTCTTCGATTTGGGGGAAAACAACTGGAGAAGAAGAATTACGGGATAGAGTAGAGAGATGGGAGCAGGTGCTGGACTGTGGATGATTCGCTGAGAAGAAGGAGCTGGCTGTGGATGGAGAGCAAAGGCGGCCTGGGAGATGCTGATGCACCGGAGAAGGTGAATGGACCGGCTGTGGATTGTTGGTATTTGTTAGACATGGTGAGAGAGAGCAAGATTAGGGCAGTGGCGGTTGAAGATGGCTTTCTTGGCGATGACGATGGAGGAGGGCCAGCAGAGTGGAGATCAAATGGAGGGGGTCAGCGTCAATGATGGATGAAGGGAAGGGAGAATCTCGGGTTTTGAGAAA
Source organism: Codonopsis lanceolata (assembly GCA_013146195.2). NCBI lineage: Eukaryota > Viridiplantae > Streptophyta > Magnoliopsida > Asterales > Campanulaceae > Codonopsis > Codonopsis lanceolata. Next base: position 176,555,706 of record CM028378.1, read on the forward strand.
GAAAGAGGGAGATTGCGGCTGTGAACGGGGATGAAGAAAAGGGCCGACTGGAGAGAGGGAGAGATTGGTGGAGGATTTGGGTGAAGGAATTGGCGAAGTATTATAGAGAGAGGAAGCCGGCTATCTGTGGTTGAAGATGGATGGATTCACCGGGTCTGGGGCAGTGAAGAGGACGGTGGCTGAAGCAAATTGGGGGAAATTGGGAGAAATTACGAGAAATGAACAAGGGATGTAAGGGTATACCTGTTGCCAAGCTTGTTGCCAGTTTCCAACCTAGGATAGCAGGTCAGTCGTTAGTAATTAACGGCCATTTAACGTTTGTGATTAAAAGTGATGAATTTTTGAAAGGTTTGGCTTAACTTTGATTGCCTAGAAACAGTGGGTATGGAAACTGAAAAATGAGTAAAGTTGGGGTATCAAAAATGATATTAACCCTGACTTATTATTTATCGTAATTGATCCGATTTGTCATCTTTTGGTGTAGGTAAGGAAATATGTGGATTTGAAGCGAATTTGGATTAAAAGATGGAATTTTGGACCGCATTTTGAAGTCTCGGACCAAGTGGGCTAAAGAGAAATTGAAAGAGATGGCATGGAATTATAAAGAAGGGTGATAACCCGATCGGTACCATGCGGTGAAATTATAACCGCAAAAGTTCTTAATTATTTTTTAAAACCACTATAGTGTACTTTTTTGAGAAAAACAACAAAAATACCCTTATGAATCCCCAGAAGTAGGAATTTTGCCTCTCTTTGACACCTAAGTGAGGTATTTGACCTAGATTTGGCTTAGCTACCTTGATCTTCTTATGTTCGTGACACAATAGAATTCCCCCTTAGTATCTATCCATCCCTCCCTTTAGCACTTCCCACCTTTCTGATGAACAACCATAATACTTTTTACTCACGCTCACGACGAATAATGCTTTTGTGCAAGCTAGAAAAATCACAGATAAGGTAGCTAAGTGACAAATCTCAAGTATTATTATAGTAAAGTGGTAGGGAGATTGAAAAAGGGATTGAATGAAGTTGGAGGAAAGGACATTATTGAAACAAATTTATAAAAATGAACTTAAGTTGTTGAGAAAAAAATAGGACGGTTATAATTTTCAAAAATGGAACCGGTCCGTAATTATTCTTATAAAGAATCAAATTTTGAAGAAGAAGTCCAATTAAGAGACATTTATTTTCATTAAAACATTTAGTTTCTTTTTGTAATTAGATAATTATTGAGGGGGATTTAGGATAATTTGGAATTAAGAGTCACATAAAAACAAAAACAAAAAAGAAACTCACGTTTCTTTCTCACTCAATCTCAATCACATGTTTCTTCTTTCTCATCCTCAATCTCACACACTCTCTCCCTCCTAGGATTTTTTTTGTACGGCAACTTGGTTTGTGAAGGTTTTCATTTTCTGCTTCCACTGCAACAATTGCTAGTACAATTTTTATGGAGATTTCTTTCTCAATCATGAGCGACTAAGGTAACGGTCAATTATATTTCAATTACGTATGTTGTGAGGATACGTGCTAAATTGTTTCCTGCTTAATTTCAAGTACTCGTAAATTTATTACATAATTTATAGAAATTATCTATTGATCGATCTGCTTAATTAGCTAGATCTTATCTATTTACTATTGCTATCCATGAGTTTGTGTTATCATGAATGATTGAAATTTTAGAGCAATATGTTAAATTAGTTGTGCTATCATAATTAATTTAACCTAAATGAATATGCGTGACTAGTTTTGGTAATTGCAGTTATCTCGGGTATCAAAATTAGTTTCAACCGTTTTCAAAGTGCATAAAGTTATTTTTAATCGATATGGAACGTCATCGTGTCCAATTGATTAACGATAAGTTTTGATCAGACGCTGGGTTTGGTTGATTATGCTAGTAAGACACAAGACTTGTTACAGCTATCCTAATAGGTCTTTGGTTGAATGCTTGAATTGCAGGAAAATATATTATTTTAGCCTATGATTGATAACGTAATTGAGTGTACCAACCCTTGAATTAGAGTTTTATCATACTGTTAATTCCTTAATTTAATCACTAGTTTTGTGCTCATTCATGTTTCACTTTTATAATTTTCCTCGTTAAATTAGTTAATTGTATAAATTTAGTCATTCGATTAAATATATTCTAAAACACTCATTTTTAATTTTCTTGTCAATCACTCAAAAGAAATCAATCTCGTTCCATGTGGATTCGACTCTACTTGCCTTATATTAGAATTTGAAAGTAGAAAAAAAAATATATTTGGAGGTTTGGCGACCGACCAGAGGGAGTATATACTTATTAAGTACGTATTTAACTTCTAAAGAACTTTGCCTATCCCCCACTGAAACAAATACTCTCCCCGTTCCTAAATCATCGTCCTCTTTAATCCGACATACCGTTTAAAAAAAGTAATTAATTTTATTATAAATATTGGTGTGATATGTGGTTTATTTAATACCCTTATAAATGTGGCCATAATTAAAGAAGATAAAAAGTAAGGGTAAATTGGTAAAAATATTATTTCAAATTTTTTTTGACATAGGACAATTATTTGGGAACGAACAAAAAAAAAAGGTCAATTATTTTGAAACGAAGGGAGTAACAATTATGATAGTCAGAATAAACATTATTATTATTGATTCTACTTGATTAATAATACCAACCTCTAGGGGTGTAAGTAATTCAATTAAATTCGATTTGGGCTAAAACCACAAACAGAACCACCCCCATTGATTTCAAAATTTCTCAAACCGAATTGAACTGTGCAAAGTCTGGAACCGAACCAAATCTTTGGTTAGATTTTATGGTTTCAAATTTTTTTGAACTAATCAACTTGAAAGTTGGCAGAAACCAATAACAACACCCCATTAAATTATCAAAGATGCTAGAAACTTTTAAGAAAATTAATCAACTTCAATGAACAAATAGAAGCACCAATAAACAAAACAAATAGGCTAGAATGTTTAGTGTTTTTTCCACTCTGAATGGTAATTGTATTTAGAGTTCTTTTCATGCATTGGATTATTGAGCGATTTGAGCTCATGTGTTGTAATTAGATTTAAAGTTTTTTTCGTGTATTGATTATTGAGCAATTTGAGTTCATGAATTGTATCAACTAGCAATATGAAGATATGGAGGATATAAAAAAATGGACAGGAGTACACGACTATATGGTATGTAGCTGTCAAATACAAAGGAAAACTTAAAAATATAAAAAAGTAAATCAGTAATTAAGGATTATATAATATATATTATATATAATGTAAAAAAATATTTAGAACGGCGGTTCGATTCGATTTGACATAAGAAATCGTGAACCGAACAGAACCACTCGATTTGTTATTTTTCCAAATCGAACCGAACCACTCTGACTTCAAAATCGAACCAAACCCCTCGATTTGATTCATTGATCCGATGGTTTGGATTTACACCCCTACCAACCTCTCGCAGTTATTAAAAATGAGGGGATTAACAAGAACTTACTAGGCCCAGTATCTCCTTCTCTCACGTCTATCCCTCTCTCACGTCTCTCCCTTAATCGAACCCATTTGCTTCACCACTGCCAATGAAACCCCCGAGTGGCGTCGTGTTATGCCTACGACAATTTGCATTATTCTTTCTATTGCCACCTCTCATGGGTGACCTATTCGCCAACATGACGTTAATAATGCATTTCTTCACGGGTTCCTTGATGAAACAGTTTATATGTCTTAACCACCGGGTTTTTCAGACCCAGCTTGTCCTGAATTTGTCTACAAGCTTCACAAGTCTTTGTATGGCCTCAAGCAGGCCCTTTGTCCTGGTTTTCGTGTCTCTTAAACTCATTGGTTCATCATGGCTTTGCTCCATCCAAAACCGACAGCTCTTTGTTTGTCAATTCTCACATTTCAATCATTATTTATGTCCTTGTTTATGTTGACGATATCATTGTCACTGGCAATTCCCCTTCTCACCTCGCATCTATCATTCAATCTCTCGGCTTAGATTTCTCTCTTCGTGTTTGGTCTATCTTCACTTTTTCTTGGGTATTCAAGTTGAGTCCCACCCTCATGGATTATTCCTCTCGTAAAAATAGTACACGTTGGATCTCTTAACCCGTGCCGGGATGTCTAATGTCAAGCCTTGTTCTACCCCACTCTCTACTACGGACAAGCTCTCCAAGATCAGTGCCACTCTATTTTCTGATCCTACTTTGTTTCGCCAAACTGTTGCTGCACTACAATACTTGACTCTCACTTGCCCCGTCTTAGCATATCTAGTAAATAAAGTGTGCCAGTTTATGCACACTCCATCAAATCTCCATTGGGCAGCTGTCAAGCGTTTCTTACGACACCTCTGCCATACTCTTGATTGCGGTCTCTTCATCTCGAAGAATCCCTCTTCCCAACTGCAAGCTTTTTCTTATGCGGATTGGGCGGGCTGCATTAATGATTGTAAGTGTACGGGTGGATTTGCTATTTTTCTTGGTTCTAATTTGGTCTCTTTGTCTTCTTAGAAACAGCGTACAATCGCCTTGTCTTCCACCGAATTTGAATATAAAGCCTTGGTCGATGCCACTGTCGAGTTAACTTGGTTACAATCTTTGTTGGGTGAATTGCATTTTCCTACTCGCTCTCCTCCTGTTCTTTGGTGTGTAAATATTGGTGCAACTAATCTATCCGCCAATCATGTGTTTCATGCTTGAACTAAGCATGTTGAGATCGACTTTCATTTTGTCCGGGAAAAAGTTACTCGTCGGGATCTGTCTATTCGATTCATCTCCACCAAAGACCAACTTGCATATATTTTCACTAAACCGTTGTCTGCTCCATGCTTTCGATTTCTTCACGACAAGCTTCGGGTGTTCACTAGATCACCCTCGTCTTGAGGGGGGGGGGTATTGAGTCATATTCATATCCATGATCTGCACATGATATCTAGATTGAAGTCTATCACTTAGTTGTATATTGTTGAAGTCATCTTTATCATATCTTTGTAATCTTTATCTTTTGTACTTTGTGAATATAAATACATTACTCACCTCACATAATACAGTGAGTGAGATTTACGCTCATTAAGATCTTTAGTTCAATTTTGAGGGAGTCGCTTAGCTTGAGAATAGAAAGTGGCTAGAGAAATACTCCCACAATCAAAAATATTATTTTACATCATTTTTTTTTTCGTCCGTTTTAAATAAATTTGTCTACTTTTTAATTTTCCTTTTATATTCTTGAAAGTTAGAAATAAGAAAATTTTGAGGATGTGTACCTCATATTTATACCCTTGAATTGTGATGATGTGTCATTATGATTGATGATTAAATGATACAGAATGCAACTTTGCTTTGCTGATTAAATAAAGTCTTGTTTAGAGTTGGTGATGACTCCATGTGGACTAGGTTCCAAAGGTAAGAGCATCCACAATGACATTTCTAAGAAAATTTTAAAATAACTTTTTAAAGTTTTTTATCACCCTTGACTTTACAAAGAAAACTTTTTCCACCACTCCATCCCTAAAAAATCACTAAACCTCCCTCTAAGTTTAGAGAAAGGTTTACTTGAACAGTAAACTACAAAGATTCCCTCTTCTTCCTTCTTTGACCTCCTGCAACTTACCCTGCTATGTGGCCCACATGTCGCCAACTTTATATCCAAGGCACACTTTATTTGCATTTGTGGATTTTAATAGCATATGTTAATATTTGTAAATATAACAAGTATATCCTACCTAATCTTCAGCCATATCTTATGTATATTTCGCAAATATGTAATTACCTAAATGATAGGCTAGACTCCCTCTGATATGGGATGTATATTTAAGTGATTGTGATCAATAAACAACCCATGGATTAATTATCTCCTTTCATGGTATCAGAGCGCTAGGGTTAAAATCTTTTCTTCCGCCGCCCTAGTTCTTTTCTGCTACCCTCGTTCTTTTTTGTCGTCCTAAACTACCATGGCTACCCCTTCTTTTCACATGGCTCTTGCTGTATCCAACATCAAGAACCACATCTTTGTTACTCCTAAGATGGAAAACGTCCAATACGCGACGTGGGTAGAACTTTTTAAAATTCACACACGCTCCTATCAAGTCATTCACCACATTATTCCACCGGCCGAGGGCACCACCAAGGAGCCTACAACCGATGAAGAGAATGAACTATGGTTGACACTTGATGCTACAGTCCTTCAATAGATTTATACCACCATCTCCAATGGCCTGTTGCAGACTATTCTTGAACCTAATGCAACGGCAATGGAAGCTTGGAATCGACTACCAGATATATTCCAAGATAATAAAAATTCATGTGCTGTCACTCTTGAGCATGACTTTTCTCACAAAAACATGGAGGATTTTCCCAATGCCTCTGCATATTGTCAACACCTCAAGCTCCTGTCAGATCAACTCAAGAATGTTGGTGCTCCCGTTTCCAACAACCGTCTTGTCCTTCAAATGGTTGTCGGACTAACGATGCTTATGATTGGGTAGGCACCCTGATTCACCAAAGTAACCCTATTCCACCTTTCTACCATGCACACTCCATGCTCACCTTGGAAGAGGCGGGTTTAGTTAAACAGGGCGCCACCAATTCCCATGCAGCCATGGTTACTCATACTCCCGATGAAACTGCTTCTCATACTGTTTCCTTTCAACCTCCTCGTTCGAACAATTCTAGCTGACATGGAGACACTTATCACAATTTTGGTAGGAACTGTGGAGGTGGTCGCGGTTGTGGCAAGGATGCTTGTTCTGGTCATAATAGCGGGGGAAATCGCAGTAGCAAACAACAGTAGCCTAAAAAACAGCAACCTTGGAAAATTTTTGGGTAGTAGCAGTGGGCGAGTCCGTTTGTGCCATGGGCCATTCCACCTTGTCCTTACCCAACCAATTATTGGTCTAGACCTAATACTTTTCAACAGCAGCACCAGTTGACTTTCTCGGTCCGCGACCCATGTAAGCTTTCTCTGCCGTTATACAGCCCACTCCAACTGACATTGAAGCTGCAATGCACACACTTGGGCTCACTCCTCCGGCTCTGAATTGGTTCATGGACACCGACGCCACATCTCACATGAAATCTGGGTTAGGTACGCTATGTCTTATTTTAATTTGAGCAATAAAGGTGGTATAATTGTCGGAAATGGTCATTCTATTCAAATTAGTGGTTTTTGTCAGCCAATTTTATGTCTCCCGAACCCACCTTTCTCCTTAAAAAATGTTCTACATGCTCCTCAAATTATTAAAAACTTAGTTTCTATTAAGAAGTTTACTACTGATAACTCTATTTCTGTTGAATTTGATCCGTTTGGATTTTCTGTGGAGGATTTTCGGATGGGGATGCGTCTAATGAGATGTGGCAGTCGGGGCGACCTTTATCCCATCACCAACACCAACTTCACCAATAAAGCCACCTCTCATTCCTCCTTTGCAGCTTTAGCTCCTACTTTATGGCATGCACGATTGGGCCATCCGGACGCTCCAATTTTTAATTCTCTTCGACAAAACAAGTTTATTAATTGTAATGAACATCATAGTTCTCCTATTTGACATTCTTGTTCTCTTGGAAAACATATTAAATTACCTTTTGCTGCTTCTACTTCTCATAATTTTATGCCCTTTGATATAATTCATAGTGATTTGTGGAGATCTCCTATGTTACGCTCCTTGGGGCATCGTTATTAGCTTTTATTTTTGGATTATTCCAATTATTTGTGGGGTTTTCCCTTCTCTAAAAAGTGTCAGGTCAATTCTATCTTCTTAATTTTTAGAAATTTCATCCGTACTCAATTTGAACGAGACATCAAAACCTTCCAATGTGATAATTATCGCGAATTTGATAATGGACCATTTTGGGATTTTTGTAACAAAAATGGCATGTCTTTTTCGTCTCTCTTGCCCCTATACTTCCTCACAAAATGGCAAAGCTGAATGCAAAATACATACCATTAATAACATTGTTCTCACTCTTCTTGCCCATGCCTCCATCCCGTCTTCCCTTTGGTATCATGCTTTATAATTGGCCACCTACATTCTCAACATACTTCTAAGTAAACTTCTCACCTATCAATCCCTTCTCCGAATCCTCTACCAAAATAGACCCATCATACTCTCATCTTCGGGTATTCAGTTGTCTATGTTACCCTCTTTTCCCTTCTTGTATGATTAACAAGTTACAACCCTGATCTATCCCATGTATCTTTTTATGTTACCCCTCTCATCAACGTGGCTACAAATGTTATGATTTGTCCTCCAATAAAACTATAATCAATCGCCATATCCTTTTCGATGAGACCAAATTCCCTTATTCCACATTACATACTCCTTCGCCTCATTACTATTAGTTTTTGGATGATGGTGTCTCTCCCACTATGCTTCACCATTTGATCTCCCATTCCAGCCTAAGCCCAAATACCCACATAGAACCCTCTCCTAACAGCCCACCCATTGGTCCCCTTCCCATTTCTTCTAGTTCTCCAGCTGGGTTGCCTCTTCCCAGCCCTTCTAGGCCCCCTAGTCCTAACCGCCCATCTCCTCTGGTCCAATCCCCCCTCCTCTTTCTGCCCAAGGCCCGGTTACTAGTAGTCAGCACGGTATTTTCCAACCTAACATAAAATTTAGTCTTCTTTCCCAGGTCTCTAAATCCCCCCTTCCTCGTAATCACGTGTCTGCTTAACAACCCAAATTGGAAATTGGTCATGGACGATGAATTTAATGCTCTAATTAAAAAAATGAGACGTGGGATTTAGTGCCCCGTCCACCCAATGTTAATGTGATTCGTTCTATGTGGATTTTCAGACGTAAAGAAAACTCTGATCGATGGTTCTTTTGAGCAACATAAAGCCCGTCTTGTAGGCGATGGAAAAACTCAACAAGTTGGAGTGGATTGTGGCGAAACTTTTAGTCCCGTTGTTAAACCAACAACTATTCGCACTGTTCTCAGCCTGGCTCTCTCAAAATCCAGATCTATTCATCAACTTGATGTAAAGAATGTGTTCTTACATGGGGAGCTCAAGGAAACTGTATACATGCATTAGCCATTGGGTTTTCGCGATCCAACATGTGGCGACCCGACCCGGGCCCGAGGTGGAACGAGGGTCGGACCGCCCAAATAGGGGGAAAACAAGTGGACAATTAACATGCAAGGACTTAAATAAAGAAAACGACGTGACGCAACATTAGAGACGTAACACGCCTCGGCACCAAAAGGCCGGAATTTTTAAAACTTTTCAAACCTGATAAAATTTTAAGTCATCGGCGACACTACATGCCGGAACCCAAGCTAACAGTTTATGGACAGGAATTAGATAAGAGCTAATAGGATGCTCAGCGGAAGACTTATACGTAGTGAACTACTAACAAGATAACCAAGCACGGCTTACACAATGCCGGCATAAAGGGGTTACAAGTACTACAAGTGTTAAACTACAAGTAGCTAATAAAAGTAACAAGTTCAAGTTCTATACAAATTCCCAAGCATAGTCTAATTGACTTGCTTTAACCCATCGTCCTTGCAAAATAACAAAAGAAAGGAAGAGGACATCTAAACCACCTCTTCAACTACAACGTCGGACCAAAAGAGGAACAAGGCACGAACACCGCAAGCCTCAACGTGAAGGACCTGTTTTGCTAGGATCTAAAGCAGTAAAGGGGAATGGGTAAGTCATAAAGACTTGTAAGCTATCAATCATGCATGTCATGGCAATATGCAACATACAAGGCAAGATATCGTCACATAAGCATAGAGATCATATATCCAAGATGCACATTGTTTCACATAGGTGCTCGTAATTAAATCACATAGGATAAGGATATATGGAGAGTCGGGCCGCTACGTAGTTCCTGCATACAAGCGTTATCTGGAATGTGATGGTGTCGGATGTGTGTAAGTACATCGACCTTCCGAGGAGATGCCCGGGATAGACACCAATGATGCTCTTATTGATTACAGCAAGGGAGCTACTTCCCCACTGTGGCCACAGTGGAGGCGTGTGTGAACAAGGACAGGTATGCCAGCTGGACTCATGTAAATGCCAAGTAGTGTTTACTTAACAAATTCTCAAGTAGGGAACGAGGTCGACAAGAGCGATCTCGTTCATGACAAGTAAATATTCTCATCAATAATCAAGCAGGATTGAGTTCGACAAGAGCGAACTCAACATGTCAAATAGGCATTCTATTATATGACATCCAGAATCAAGCATGGTAATCAATCCAAATTCAAGAGTCTAGAATTATCATTCTAAGTGAAACGTGTTTAGAACGTCGTAGGGATTGATCATTGAGCCGGTATTGTTCAATGGCTCACTAATTTTGACTCCGTTGAGTCGTCTCTAAAAATTCATCCAATAGAGTTTAAATGCTAAATGCATCCTAAACCCTTTTCTAAGTTCTCGTATAGGATAGACTAGGCCATTAATCCACTTAACAACCATAGTCAAGAATTATCAATAATTCATAATTCATGGGAACTTTAGAATCATTATTTCAAAAGTTATCAAAAGCCAATGGTCCAAGAACATTAGTTATTCCTAGGAAGACATAGAACACTTTTAATTCTAAGCATAGGACCAAATCAATAGGATGAACAATTCATTGCTTATGAAACCCTAGAATTCATAATCTCTAAGAGTTGTCAAAAATCATTAGTCCAAGAACAATAGTTGTTCCTAAGGAGGCATAGAACACATTTAATTCTAGGCATAGGACTAAATCAACAAGATAATCATATCATTCAAAAACCTTACAAACTCAACTCATCATCAAACATGGCATGGACAAGGTAGAAGCATGGGAATCATGAGAAGAAGGGGACATGGCAACTCTAGCATACATCCTAGGGGGAATCAATAGCTTACCTTTCACCAAGGAACAAGATGGGATGAGCACAAACCAATCGGTTGAAAATGATCAACTCTTCAAGCTCTACACTTTTGATGAAGGTGGCTTGAGAAATGGAAGAAGGGATGATGGAGAACCAAGAAGGAAGGCTTCAAGAAGCCATGGAACTCTCAAGAACTCTCTCTCTCTCTCTCTCACATTTTTGGAAGAGACTTTAGCAAATGAGGAGTCTCAAGGCTGATTTGTGGCTTAAGAAGGGTCAACAAGTGAGTGGGACAAGTGTCAACATATTGTGGTTAGTAAATATCTGATTTTTGGCTTGTTAAATGATCACTAATGGTCTCTTAATCCACTCTTAAAACATGTTACTAATGTTAGGACATAATTAAGGAGTGTTAGGGAGGTTTAAGTGAGGTTTAGAAAAGGTTTGGATAGGGGTTTGGGTGCCAAAAGTCGTACAACAGCAAACAGGGGAAAATCCCGTAGGTAGTTCCCAGCAGTTGAGGCGGGCGCCTGGGATTCTGGACCTGGGTTAATTTTACAATGTTCTCAGATCTTGAGGCGGGCTAGTGCTCAAAATTCGATGCGGCCGCCTCGTCTAGCCCTTGAACTTGGTCTAAACATGCCCTAAATGGTCCTAAACTCATGGGCAACCATTCTAAGGTCTAACCCAACTCAAAACAAGTCGGAAACACACCCGAACAACATCCGGAACAAGGTAGAACAAGGCTCGAATCATGCGACGAATGGTTAACGAATCAAACACCAACCAAACACCAATCAAACTAGAATAACTTGGACATGGAAAAGGATTGTTTAAACATGGTTATGACTTGAATACAAGGCCAAGAACTCAACGAACACTTCGTACGATGAAATACACGCAATACGAGCAATGGAGGAAATCGCTCAGGACAAAACAAAGCAATCGAACCGGCGATTCAACAAGTAAGCATACATGATTCTAAACATGTTAAGAGCTTCATGAATGACTTAAGAATGTTTCTAAATCATATATATAGACTAAGTAAACATGCTCACAATCAACGAGAAAACATGAAGGCAAGCACACAATACGCATGCAAGAATCCGGGGTGTTACACAACACATCCTAATCATGTCTGTCTACTCAAAAAAAATCCTTGTACGGACTCAAGTAGGTGCCACGGGCCATGTATAAGAGGTTCGTCAATTTTGTATCACGTATTGGTTTTTCACAAAGCCGGTCTGATCATTCTCTTTTCATCTACCGCAAGGGCACTCATATGGCGTACATTATATTATAAGTGGATGCTATTATCTTGTCATCTTCATCGGATGATCTATGCACATCTATCATGGCTCTTCTCAGCTCAAAATTTGCTATGAAAGATTTGGGTCCGTTAAGTTTCTTTTTGGGCATCGCCGTTACTCGACATTCAACTGGTTTCTTCTTATCTCAAAGAAAGTACGCTACCGAGATCGTGGAACGAGCTGGCATGTCCTCTTACAAGTCCATTCCTACACCGGTTGACAATAAGCCCAAACTGAGTGCCTTATCCCCCACACGATATGCTGATCCCTCCTACTATCGTAGTCTCGCCGGTGCCCTGCAATACCTCACATTCACACGACCCGACATTTCTTATGCAGTTCAGCAGGTATGTTTGTTTATACACAACCCTATGGAAGACCACATACATGCTCTCAAATGCATTGTGTGCTATATTAAAGGTTCCCTCGATCATGGCTTGCATCTGCCTCCGTCTTCAACATCCACTCTAATCTCCTTCACTGATGCCGACTTGGGTGGGTTTCCTGATACAAGATGCTCGACATAGGGTTATTGCATTTATCTAGGTGATAATCTCCTATCTTGTTCTTCCAAACGACAAGCTACATTGTCTCGATCTAGTGCTGAAGCCGAGTACCACGAGGTGGCCAATGTGGTTTCTGAATCATGTTGGTTACGTAACCTCCTTTTGGAACTTCATTGTCCTATTTCTAATGTCACTTTAATCTATTGTGACAATGTTAGTGCCATCTATCTATCCGGCAACCTAGTTCAACATCAGCATCCGAAACATGTCGAGATGAATATTCACTTTGTCCGTGAAAAGGTTGCTCGTGGTAGGTTCGAGTTTTCCATGTGCCTTCACGGTATCAAATTGCTGACATCTTCACCAAAGGCCTTCCATTAGTTTTGTTTGAAGATTTTCGGCACAGTCTCAGCATTCTTCATCCTTCCATTTCGACTACGGGGGTGTAATAGCATATGTTAATATTTGTAAATATAGCAAGTATATCCTACCTAATCTTTAGTCGTATCTTATGTATATTTGGCAAATCTGTAATTACCTAAATGATAGGCTAGACTCCCTCTGATATGGGATGTATATTTAAGTGATTGTGATCAATAAACAACCCACATATTATCTCCTTTCATATTTTTTTATAGATATATTTTTTTATAAGAGTATTTTATTAACTACGTAGAGGTTATATATATAGTGATTATTGAAGTAATTTTATTTTTTACAGTATTAAAAAAGTGTACTTGGAACAAAAAAACGATGTATTTAGAGTGAAGTATATGGAGTTACCATTGTTGATGCCCTAAAGTATGTTCTGACAAAAAGATGAACAACCCTGAAACCATCATTCTGCTCCTCGTACTTATTTTGGGGTGGCCAAAGGCGGACGTGGTCTTCGAGGCGCTTATGCTCGACACCTCTGGGCCAGAACTCGATCTTAGTTATCAGATACCCTAGTGTAGGCCCTTAGACATGTACAAGGAAATTTGTGGGTGTAAGGTTTGCAGCTAGGAAAATCTGATTATAAAACCAAAAGTTCTCAATGAGGGCACAAATGAAGTCATATTGAGAACTTTATTGGTTAAAGCACTGTGGAATATTGAAAAGTTTGAACCACGAAATGATTAACACAAAATGTAACGTTTTATCAACAAGCAAAATATTTGTTGATGCGACAATATGACGAAACATCCATTAGTAAACATATTAAGATCTAGCTACAAAAGTACTATTGTAGACACCCCAATTTCTTACCCTGGTATGTGACATGACATGAAATATCAAGACCTGTTAAAACTTAATAAATGTCAAGTTACAGGATTTAAAAATGTAAAAGGAAAAACAGGATGCGCAAAACAGTGAAATGCAGGGGGCCAAAGTGTCAAAAAGCAGCATAAAAAGAGGCCCAGGCGCCACCCATAGAAGAACCAGGCGTGATGCCCAGACCCATTATGGGTGGCGGCCAATAGTCTTTCTGGCATTGTAGCATTTTGCCTCCGGTACACTCTCTTAAAAGCGCGATACAAGCCAATGAAACACAGAAAGAAAAATCTAAATGACGAAGGGATCCCCACTCCCACCTATAAATAAAGGTGCTCGACTTCAGTGAAAAGGGACGGAAAACGCACGTAGTTCACACACTCATTGCACGCAGTTAAACATCGCGGAAGAAATACGCACTAAGCGAGAGAGAGTGAGAGTTCCCCTCCTCCAAAAAGTCTCGAAGCTCTGTCAAATCTCCTCCAAACTCAAAACCAACCGGTCAAAGTGAACCTTAGCCTCCCAACTAGGATTCCACCCTATTTTCCTAGTCCAAAAATCCCAAAAAGAGCAGTTGCTTTGCCCGAATCCAGAGGTCGAATCCGCCAGAAGCAAGCAGTTGCTCTGCCCGATTTCCGCCAGCAACAAGCAAACAATAGCAAAAAGGCAAGCAGTTGCTCTGCCCGTTTCCCGGTGCCAGAAAGCAACTTTCGGAAGAAGTTACTCTACCCCGAAAGCTCCACAACAAAAAAGACTCTCTCTCCCGGAAGGACAGAGCGAGCACACCCACGCTCTTAAAAGGTAAGCCTTTAAGAGGTTTCATAAAAAAAATGTTATTTTCAGTCGGCCCGATGTAAAAAATATAAGCAATTATGCTTCCTGGATTTTTATAGAAAATAACACTAAAAAGAGCCAATATTATGACCAAATATTTATAAATATATTTGTAATTCCTAGACTGAAGCAGCTGCAAGTTTGTAATAATGTAGATACATATTTATATTTTTAAATGCTTTATTTCATTTGCTAAATAAATATAATAAAAGAATATTTTAGCAAAAACTATTTTTGAGACCAAAAAGGTGAGTTGGGTGCCTAACACCTTCCCACCTCGTAACTTAGCCTCTGAACCTTTTTTACAAACTCTGGTTATTTTTAGTTTTTCTTTATTTCTCCTTAAAATAAAGATAGTGACTATGTTACAATATTTTGGATCAAAGTGAGGCCCGCAACATCCTCCTTTTGCACTTTTTCGTTTTTCCCTAAATAAGGGAAGATGAGAATGAAAAGGGTGATGCATTTTCTATATTTTGTTTTCCCCTAAACAGGGGAGGATGAGATACGGAGAAATCTAAAACACTCATAGTAACCCAGAATGAACCCAAGTCCATAGTGAGGCAGGGCATGTTCCCACACGCCTTCGAAATATCTTTTTTTTGCATTTTTATAGTTTTCCCCTAAACAAGGGAAGATGATAATGAAAAGGGTGATGCGTTTTCTGTATTTTGTTTTCCCCTAAACAAAAGAGGATGAGATACGAAAAAATCCTAATTAGCCCTCATAATGGACTTAAGCACACTCAGTGACTGAGGCGTATTCAACGCGCTTTTGACAACACTCTTTTCGCACTTTTAATTTCATTTTCCCCTAAATAAGGGAGGACGGAATGAAAAGACTGATGCCCTCCCCGAGCCGCGTGTTCTCCTAAAAAAAGGAGCGTGCAATCCGGGGGGATGTATCCCGCGGCACTCACAACTATATGAAAGTAACAAATGGAAATCAAACGTAAAACACTTTATGAGTGGATGATATCTATTCAGATCTATTCACCCAACAAGGTATAATCAAAGACTATAAGCTTTAACAAAGGACATGGGTGAAGTATAAAGGCTGAGATGTTGATGAATGAGGTCGTCAATGTTAACCATATTGAGAACAATTTATCAGCACATTTGCAAGAATTTGGATGTGTTTGCACTCTTTTGTATGTTGTGTATCACTCCTAGGAATGTGTAGATTGTGTAACTTTCCCTTGAGCTGCCTCCCTTGTATATATGATTCAAATAGTCCTACAAAACTTCAAAAACAAAACACAACCTTTCCAAAATGTTAGATGTTAGTGAATCAATTAATCAATCAATTTAAAACCAATTACAAGTCTTCTAACATCACACCGGCTTCAAATCATCTGTCCCGCTCTCTGTCACATTCTCTGTCTCATTAAATCTCAACCTCACGTGTTTCCTTATAAAAAGAAGACTGACTAAAATAACAAGGAACATGTACGGCCGAGATTCAATGGGACAGTGAATGTGACAGAGAGTGTGATAGACGATTTGAGCTCATCACACCAATCCATCCCTACAATATAGGACACAGCTTGGTAATTTTTTAAGCACGACTCATACCAAAAATAAAACGTTCCATATACTATAAAATCTCACACAATATAGATTAGGGGTGTAATCATGTAAGTGGTTTGGTTTGGTTTAGGCCAAAACAACAAATTGAACTGCCCCCTATCGGTTTCATCTCAAGCCGAACTGAACTGAGTAAGACTTGAAACCAAACCGAACCACTCGGTTTGATTTGGTTCGGTTTTGTGGTTTATATAAATCAAATTAACCAACATTAAAAATAACAACAAAAATAAGATTTTAATATTAACATTAAAATTAAGAAATAACGTACTAACAACAAATTATCATAAAAAAACAATACAAATTCCAAAATAAACACAAACAATTGAAGAAATAATAGTTCTCCAACAATTAAGATTTTGTTTAGTTTAGTACGTGTTTATATATACATATATATATATATATATATATATATAATATGATTAAATCAAATGCCTAGATTATGTATATAAGTTTCAAAGGTTCAAAATAGTTAACAAATGTAATATAATATATATTATATAATAAATAAATAAAAATATATAGGTTGGTTTGGTTCGATTTGGTTTGATACCAAAAACCGTGAACCGAATCGAACCAAACGGTTTTCAAATTTTGAAATCGAAACCAAACCGTCTTCGATCAAAACCGAACTAAATCGACTGATTTTGTTTAATTTGATTCAGTTTCGTGGCTCGATGGTTCCGATTTGCACCCTTAATATAAATAAAAGTTGATCAAGATAAATATGGTAAAGACAAAATAAGACAAAACCAAATTTAAGTCAACTAACCTAAATAAATATTCAAAACCAAAACTATTGAATAAAAAATATTCCACAGTGGGATCCCACACAAGGCTTTTATTTGAAATGAATTTAAGTTATGAAGGTTCTTATCTAATTACTTTATGTTAATTGACGCGCTCTGGCCTAGTTATGGCCTTCCGTTATGCTTGAATTATCAATTAGCAAGGCATCCAATATCCATCTATACCCCCATTTGAGCCCGCAACTCTTATAAACGCCTATCAATCAAACTCACCCATTTATCATCTTTATAGATAATTATATAAAATATGAGTAATGCTAGAATCATTCTTATTTTGCATTAAAATATAAATACTCTATGATGTGACATATTTTTATTGATTGGACATTTTGTGGGTCCCAGCACTTCAGCCAATTAGAGTGTGTCACATCACAGAGTACCCATATTTTAATGCAAAATGAGAGTGACTCAAGCATTATCCATAAAGCATAAGCATATTTATGAGTAATGCAACATCTATCTAATGAGATCTAATTTTGTAAAGAAAATAATATGACCTTTTTTGTATCACACATTAGTTGACTTCAATTTTCTATAGCACATAGGAGCCCATAAAATTTCAAATAAAATGACATATTAAATATAACATCTTTTTGTTCACAAAATTATGTACTTATTAAATGCTTATAGCACTACTAAAAATATTGATTTGAGCAATATTAGGGTAAATGTATGATTTGACAAACGATATTTCAAAATTTAAAGTGTGACCAATATACTTATGATATGGGAAAAATGTGGTCCATCTAGTTAAGTCCCTGCTCAATTTCGATCATTAACAAAACGATGATACCGAAATGCTAAAAGAGGTAAAATCCTGTTAAAATGTACTTGCTAAAAAGGAAAGTCATCTTTAAGTATTATTATATAATAGTTAACATGCATTGAGAATACAAATCTGATTAATTGATTACATAACTCTCAAAATTTATTGAAAACGTGCAAATATATATATGTGGTAGAAAATACCGAGTTTTTATGTAGTATTTAATAGGAGTAGCCACCCATTGAATACATGTGATTACAAAATAATATCAAAACAAAATTTATTATAACCACAATTAATTATAAAAAGTCTGCTATGGAAATCTTCATATATGACTTGTCTGTATTTGAAACTTTTGTACTCTTTCATCGTATCTGAAATTATAATATCAAAACAAAATTTATTTTTAAAAATAACAATAATTAATTATAACTTATTGATAAATCATAGGAATATATACGATTAAATCATAGTAGTAAATACCAACCACAAATTATAAATATTTAATAAACCTATATTTTATATAGAGAAGAATATACATCTAAATTACTATTTATACCACTTAAGATCCTAAATTTTAATGACAAAAAATATCAATTATTAAACTCTAGAAAATTATGAATGAGAAAATGACTTAAACAATTCATAAAATAATGAATTAAATGATATCAATTATACGGATTGTTCCCATCATCATGTTTATTTTTTATTTTTTTTATTTTGTTTATAATCTTTATATTATTTGAGTATAATTTAATTAAAAAATATATATGTACGAATGTGTATAAAACTAGTTATCTTTAAAGAAAACGTCCTCCCCTAATTTCGTTGCGTCCCAGAGTCTTAAATAGTTACATATGAAAAGTAAGTATACCCTAAATATTTTATTACAACAACAACAACAACAAAATCCCTTATTTCGAGTAAATATGTCCTTAAGAAAGAGATATATACTAATATATATATATATATATATATTCGTGTACTTTTTTATAAGACATAATATTAGATCAATTATTAGGTGATGGCTTAAGATTGTCAACTCCACATGTGAAGCAGACACACGATACATGAAAAAGAAAAAAAAAGGGGCAGATTTTGGCGTTCAAAGCCAGCCAAAAGCCTCCATATAAATACATAAGCTTGATAATAAACAACTTGGGAGTTGGGACATATCAAATCATTTAATTAAGTTGAAAGACCACATAAGTCTCCATTTGTTTTTAAATTATTGTTCGATTTGTCTTTTTGAGTTAAACTTATTGTTTTTTTTGAATAAATTGACATATTTTTAATTTTATTTAATATCATATTACACATAATTCGTGATACTTTTTTAGTGCTATTAATTTCGTGATTTGTGATTTTAAAATAAATAAATAAATATATACAAAATGTTTTATTTGAAAAAACCTTCATAGTAATTCTAGCTATTCTTTTAGTAATGGCAAGCCTTGGGATGGCAATTTGTTTGATCAGAGACACTACTGTACTACTGCTCTTGCTGATTATAAGCCAACGCCCCCCCCCCCCCCCGGCCAACCGCCATACATTTACAATCTTCACCACAGCCATCAATTTTCGACCGTTACGTTAAACGATTTTTGTTTTTAACCAGTAATAGACACTTTTGGAAATAAAAGGGCAAGTGTGTCATTAATGAAATTGGAATAGGGACGTGTTGCATTGTAATTCAGAGTCGATGCATCGCAATTCCAAGTCGATGCGTCACAATTACAGTTTGTGCAATGGATTTCAAAATTGTGCATCGAGATTTACTAATTTCAAAATGTGCATCGCAAATACGAAAATGTTCATTGGGATTTTCTGCGTGCGTAATCTAGCTTGTGCATCGGAAATCAAAATTGTGTATCAAGATTTACTACTTCCAAATTTTGCATCGCAAATCTAAAATTGCATCAAAATTTTTGTTCATTGAAATCTAGTCTGTACATCAAAAAATAAATATTGTACATCTGTATTACTTTTGTATTCTAATTCGAAATTGTGCATCGCAATCCAAAATTATGCATCGAGATGCATAATTTTTGAATAACCATGCATCCAATTTATGTACCACAAATCTAAATTGATACATCGATTTTCACGCTTCTTGATACGGAACGGACCCAAAGATCTCCTAGAAAGGTATTAGGATAAATGACTCCACGACCCAACGCCTTCGAGATGACGCGAACCTTGGAATTGTGAATGACGCCACAATTGGGATGACTCTCCAACTGATAAGTCGAATTCAATTATAAACAACGAATCCACGATGTTTATAATCCGAGCTTCCAATCTAGGACACTCAATAAGAACACAATTTTCTAACCAGAAAATTCAACTCACTTTTGTTAATCAAAATTCTCTGCCAAACAATGTTTAAGAATGCCTTTTTATAGGCTTACAAAATAAATTCTAATTCTTGTAGGACAAGAAAACTAAATAAAAGGAAACTCTTAACCCTAAACTTTAGGAACAAGAAACTTAAATAAAAGGAAACACTAAATAAAAAGGAAACTAAAATTACCCAAACATTAAAACAGGAAAATAAACAAAAACGACAGCCTTTTCTAGAGACCTTGCGGTCGCAAGGTCTATGGACCCTTGCGGCCGCAAGATCCACAGTTCCTCCAATCTTGCTTCCTGGTCCGAATCATATCATACTCTCCCTCTTGAAAAGGATTTGCCCTCAAATCCGCTCTTGGCCGATCATTAAATTGTCCTTTGATTCTAACTTGAGACCCGTACCGTTGTCCATTCTTCCACCCCTTTTTCCCTGGATCAAATAACTCGTGATCCTGAACACTTAACAAAACTTTCTTACCCTTACTCTCAACTAGCATCCTCCTTTGGTCTTCTTGCACTTGGCTTGGCGTTAGTGGTACGAGTGTGATTGGCTTCTGATTAAACACGAAGGAATATTTGTTGGTGAATCCATCATGCTTCACTTGACAATCATATTGCCATGGCCTTCCAAGTAATAAATGGCTTGCATTCATAGGAACCACATCACATAAGACTTCGTCCTCGTAGACTCCTATACGAAATGTCACAAGCACTTGTTTCTCCACCTTCACTTCCCCACTATCATTCAACCATTGAAGTTTGTAAGGTTGAGGATGCCTTGATGTTGTCAAAACCAACTTTTCCACCATGAAAGTGCTAGCGACGTTAGTACAACTACCTCCATCAATAATCACACTACCAACCTTGTCATTGATGCGACACCGTGTGTGAAAGAGGTTATCGCGTTGATCATATCCTCCCTCCTTAGCTTGCATATTCAACACGCGACAAGAAACCAAAGCCTCTAGATTTATAAATTCCCCCTCGGCTTCAATGACTTCATGTTAATCATCCTCTTCTTCTACCACCTCATTGCCACGTACCACCATAACCCATTGATTGGCACACTCACGCGCTAAGTGTCCCCACCCTTTGCACTTGAAACATTGCACTTCCTTAGACTTCAACCTGGGAGTTTCAGTTTTCCCTTGGGGCTCTTGTGGAATCGTAGCCACCTTTGCTTCGGGCTCAACCTTGTTTGCGATCTTATCTTGTTGTTGCACCAGAGTTGAACTACTTGGACGAGTTGTACTCCTCCTCTTTTGTTGTTGCTCTATCTTGACTGCCATGTGTACCATTTCACCCAAGTCCTCATATTGGTGTAAATCCACAATATCTGCAATATTATGATTCAAACCTGCCAGAAATCTTGTCATTGTTACTTTTGCATCTTCACCCAAATTGGCCTAACAGTCAACATCTTCATCTCCTTGTGATAGTCTTCAACACTTTTCGAACCCTGTGTCAACTTCTGCAATTTATGTAGAACACCCCTATAATAGTGATTAGGAACAAACCGATGACGCACAAGACGCTTCATTTCTTCCCATGTAGTAACCGCAGGCATCCCAATTCTTCTCCTATCAGCTATCATTTGATCCCACCAGATACTAGCATAGTCCACGAATTCAGCAGCAGCTAATTTGACTTTCCGCAATTCAGTGTAGGTATAACAATCAAATACTTTCTTGATTTTTCTTTCCCAATCAAAATACTCATCTGGATCACTTGACCCCTTAAAAACAGGAATCTTTAACTTAATGGTTTCCCAATTATTTTCCTCTCTCCTTGGAATCTCTCGCCTTCCTCTTCCATGATTTTCTCCCAAACCGAGCTCATTAAATTCTTCTTCTAATTGGTTACCTCTTTGAGCTCTACGTTCCCTAGGTTCCTCCCTTCGTCTATCCTCCTCAAGTCTATCAAACCTCTCATCTATTCGAGCAAACTTAACCTTAAAATCTCCCATGTTGGCGAGTATCACCTCTCAATATTGTGTCGGATTAACAAAAGGGACCCCTTTAGCTGGAGTTTCGTCGGTCATGGTGATTGTTGGTGATTCTCTCCTTTACGTGTATGCATTCAAGATAACAAACCCTAAAACAATTAGGATTTCAAAATTGAAAGACAACACGATTAAACAAGGATTGATGATCCAAGTTCAAGACAACTAGATGGATTAAATTTTTTTTAATTAAATTTTTTTTTGTGAACAGTAACCGGCGTGAACAGTACTTCCGGCGCGAACAGTGTTTTCCGGCGTGAAGAGTGTTTCCGGCGTGAACAGTAACTTTTTTTTTTGATGAATGATAAACCCTAGGACAATTAGGGTTTAACAACTAGAACGATAATACGCAAAATTTAAGATAGAATGGAATTACCGTAACTAGGATTGCTCTGATACCAAATGATACGGAACGGACCCAAAGATCTCCTAGAAAGGTATTAGGATGAATGACTCCGCGACCCAACGCCTTCGAGATGACGTGAACCTTGGAATTGTGAATGACGCCACAATTGGGATGACTCTCCAACTGATAAGTCGAATTCAATTATAAACAACGAATCCACGATGTTTATAATCCGAGCTTCCAATCCAGGACACTCAATAAGAACACAATTTTCTAACCAGAAAATTCAACTCACTTTTATTAATCAAAATTCTCTGCCAAACAATGTTTAAGAATGCTTTTTTATAGGCTTACAAAATAAATCATAATTCTTTTAGGACAAGAAAACTAAATAAAAGGAAACTCTTAACCCTAAACTTTAGGAACAAGAAACCTAAATAAAAGGAAACACTAAATAAAAAGGAAACTAAAATTACCCAAACATTAAAACAGGAAAATAAACAAAAACGGCAGCCTTTTCTGGAGACCTTGCGGTCGCAAGGTCTATGGACCCTTGCGGCCGTAAGATCCACAGTTCCTCCAATCTTGCTTCCTGGTCCGAATCATATCATTTCTTGTCCCTAGTCAATATATGCAGCTTCAATTTACTCACCGAAGAGTCGAATTTTGGCTTTGCCACCAAATTTAGTTCCCATTAGAACAACAACATGTACAAGCATGCAAATGAGTTCCAATTGCATAATTGCCAAACTAGGGTTTAGTTAGATGGAGAAGGAAAAAAAAATTAAAAGATGTTGAGCCATGTGATGTGGATTTGAGGCTTTAAGATCATGATTGATAAAGTGACTCGTTAATCAACTAGGAGCTTTCCTTCCTCAAATATTTTTGGGACAATTACGCAAGGCTATCCTTAACAGAACATGAGGAGGTGGAACTAAGAAGCTCGAAAAAAAAAAAAAAACTAATAGTTGGATGAAGGATGCCACATGCATCCAATTAAGATTCAGAGGAAAATCCCTCTATAGAATCCTATATTCTCGTTGTACTCCTGCATCTTTGCAGTGAATCTTATCCCTCATCGGTATGATTTGCAATTATGTACAGGGAGTGAAGTACAGGGTGAAGTTGTTTTCGAGTGCTTTGAGGACGTGGGTGTTGAGAGCCAGGGCCATCTTCGGAAGAATTTTTTCATAGTGTCCTTATGTGGTTAAAAAAACGTGGTACTAAACATGTTAGGAAATTTAGGAATGAAGCTGACCAACATTTTCACCTACATGTAAGGGGTCAATTCAGGTTGGTCAACTTTGATAAATTTTCAATAGCTACAGTATCCTAAGTTTTTAAACTTGTAACATCACTTTTAGCGGGCGAAAAATTGATGCAGTGTGCTATGGATCACTCACTCAAATGCATCGCGTTGCACCAATTTTTTCACAGCGATGCATCAATTTAAAATGCCTCAATTTTTGTAACGCGATGCATTAATTTTAAGTATGTAACCTAATTTTGTATCGCGCTGCATCAATTTTTGCAATGTGATACATCAATTTTAACTACCTAATCCAATTTTGCATCGCGATGTAAAATCATAATGAACCAAACCAAAATTTCCTCTGTCTTTTTCTTCATTCTCGTCCGTCCTAAGTCTTCTTCTTCCTCCTCATCACCTGTCCTCGTCCCTACTGAAAAATCCTCCTGCCCAGCACATGTCAATTGCAGTTTCGTATTTAATTAATCAGAAACACCGTTTAGGAACAATCGTGATTTTTGAACAATCGTGATCCCCATTTCGTTGCTTAACAATCGTGATTCCTATTTCGTTGCGTAACAATCGTGTAACGAAAAAAATGTTTGGGAAAAGATACCAGCCAGCAATTTCCCCGATATGTAAGTCATAAGCCAATATTTTCAAATGCAATCACATGCCCAGTGTAATTATTCTCATACATTATAGTTTTATCTCTATTATAAATAAAGTCCGCATCGCATTTAGGGTTTGCATTTTGTATTTGCCAATTTGCTACCAATAATTATTTTCTTCATTAATCAATAGTTTATTTTATTGAATTTGTGTACTTTTTATTGTGAATGACTCTCTAAATATTTATTTGTTAGTGTGTTTAATGGTGCTATTGTTTATTGATTCAATTTTTTTTAGGTGCGTAGCGTTTCAACGGTTTCTTAATAAAACTTATAAACCTGAATTTGAAAAATAATAATAATAATAATTGATTCGATCTCGAACCAGAACTCTTAATATTTTTGTACAGGTATGGCGGCTTCTAAAATCTCAAGGTCAACACTGATTATACCACTTTAACATCATCATATTGTATCGCAATTAATCATGGTGCGTCAGGTAATTCTTTGAGACCACTAAATATTGATTATCTTCTGGAACTACATCATGAATTCCCACTACTGAGATCGTGAGAGACAGGGATGAACTAGACAAGAACTGATAGAGTTAGTAAGGCTGAATAAGCATTTTTATTTCCAGTTCATGAGAATATCAAAACGCGTTCAAGAACCAAAATGCGAGGAAAGTATGGCAGTATTTTAAATAATATTTCAAGTCAATACTCACAAGATAACATAAATATAAAACCTCTCTTTGAAATTTGCTTGTCCTTTGCAATCACCACTCTTGATTTGTATTCTTCTACTTAAATGCTGTATATCGACAAGGGTTTAGGTAGTAACTTGCCTGATTCAACTTGGGAAGAAATTGAAACAATTAAAGAATACCAAAAAAAATTAAAACTAAATTCATTAAGGACATAAGTGAAATCTTTGGTATCACCATTTGACCTATACTTTAAGTGATATTTCTCTATTATTAACAGGACACCCCCGCCCCTATACACACACACACACACGTTGACAAAACACTCCCGTTCCACAGCTCATTCGACAGCAATGTGGGATACCCGATGACAGCTACGAGGGTCTCGAGGTTTTCACGGTGTTAGATAAAATAATGTGTGATTACTTTAAGTTATAAGAGTTTTGATACTTTATAAGATTGTATCACTCTTTGTAACCCTTGTATTAGGTAGGGTGAGTACTTTGAAACTCTCTATTGTAATATCCTTCATCGTTTATAGTAAAGTTGCTTGCCTTAGAGTGGATTAAACTATGTAAATCTTTTGTTCCATTTTTTTCTTTAGTCCGTTATATTTTTTATTATCTTGCTATTATTCGTTCAAAACTTGGTGCTATTATTTTGAACCGATTCGTTTCGCATTTAAGACAAAATTTGGAATTTTTAATCGAAGAATATCATCCTTTTTATAAGAAACCGATATCAGAGCTTTGGGCTAGTCGAAATTTTGAAGATCAAGAGATTGAAGATTTGTTTAAGATGGTAGATGTTGGATATTCTATGCAGTTTCAATTGGAGAAATTTAACGAACGTAATAACTTTAGCTTGTGGAAAGTTAAAGTTAGGGATGTGTTGATTCAAGTCGATCAAGAGATTATTTTGGAAAGAAATGAAGCAAAGTTCGATGATATAAAAGATGACGGTGGTATTAGCAATAACGACAATAATGGTGATATACTTAATGTGACCGTGAGCGATAATATACCGAGTGAATTAGTCAATGATTCCGATTGCTCTTTTCACATGTATTCTAATAAGGATGTGTTTTCTAATTACAAAAGTGCAAGTGTCAATGCATTTATGGCGAATGATTCTTTTTTGCAAAATTGAAGGTATCAGAACAATAAAAATCAAGACTCAATCAAGGTGGAGTGAAAACGCTAATCGAAGTTTGCCAAGTACCTAACTTGAGGAAGAATTTAATTTCTTTGGGTTCCTTGGATTCGAGAAGGTGCAATTAGAAAGTTTGTAATGAAAAGATCAAAATTTTCGTGGTGGCAGATTTCTCATGGTTAGAAACAAAAATAGCAACTTGTATATACTATAAGAAAGTATCATTCAAGGTGAAGCTCTCATTATATTTCAAAGTGAAGATACAATGTTTGAAGATTTTCAAACATTCGGATTGGTAGTATTTCATAGAGCGAGGTTCAAGGGCTGTTTTGACTCGTGTTTGAAATCAATTCTAGGCACCCTTAGTAGGGATGCATGATGGGCGAACAACAATGAGGATACACGATTGATAGAATTTAAGTCAATGTGGAGATTTGTTAAATTATATCTTAAATTCACATGAACAGTAGCCGTTCATGTGTTTAGTTACATACTTCCTTCGTCCAAAATAAATGTTGTTCTAACAATTTACATATCGATTAAGGAATATCATAAAGAGATTGATCTACTCTCATTTAAAATAATTTATTATAGTTATGTTGTCTTATTATTTTTCTTCTTCCTTTCAACAACTTCTTAACAACATTTAATTTTGACATAATAAATAACGGTAGTTTTGACAAAATGTAAACAAATACTACTTGAAGTCTTATAACGACAATTATTTTAAGACAACTTTTTTTTTTTTGCTAAAACGATATATATTTTAAAACGGAGGAAGTAGTGATTTTATCGGTAATTTGAAAAAAGAAAGCGTGGGATTTTGGAGTTTTAACAAACATACATTCGATAGCTCAAACGCGACACCTATGGTTAAACATAACTACGCGCTTGGTAGTTAGTTGAGCTTTATCCAATTAATAAAATAAAATGAAATATAACTAAATAGGATAAAAACTAAAACTGAGGCTCCGTTTGTTTCACGAAAAATCATTTCCCGAAAATGATTTCTGGAAAATGATTTCCAGAAAATCAAAAGATTTCATTTTCAGGTGTTTGGTAAATCTTTTGAAAATATGTCAGAAAACATTTATGGGTGTTTGGCAAACACACGGAAAATGTCACAGAAAACAATATATGAATAAATACAAAAATAAAAATAGAAAATAAACAACGTTTAGGATGTACCTAGAAAATCAATAAGGACCATCTTTTTTTTAATAAGGTCCATCTTTTTTCAATCTCACAATTATAAATATTTTTTTTGATAATTGATATGAAAAAAAACATTTTAAAATCGAAAATAGACAATGTTTAGGATGTCTCTAGAAAATGTTACGGAAAACTATATATGAATAAATACAAAAAATATATTATAATATTAATGCACATATTGAATATAAAACAGTGTTGAACTTTAAGTAATTTTTCTTTAGTAACCCTCAATTTATCATTAGTGGTATTAAATCAATGTCCATCTTTTTTCGATCTCACAATTACAAATACATTTTTTGATAATTGATATGAAAAAAAAACGTTTTAAAATAGAAAATTGACAATGGTTAGGATGTCCCTAAATAATACATGTGACACTAATTTTAGAGCGTAGTAAACATTTATTAAAATTATAATTTATAAATAGTATGCACAAAATTTATTTATATTTCTAAACAATTTATTTATTGAGTGGAATATTGTGTGTGTAAGTAAATATGTTTAATTGTGAAAGGGGGCGGAGGGTGCCCGAAAATTTGGAAAATGACTTACGGAAAATGAATCCGTAAGTCATTTTCCGGAAAAGAAGCTTTCATTTTCCGTTGACTCGGAAAACCTTTTACGTTGACTGCATTTTCCTAAGGTTACCAAACACCGGAAAATAAGGAAAACGTTTTCCGGAAGTCATTTTCCGTGAAACAAACGGAGCCTGAATGTAAATAATTAAATAGAATCTTTTATGCTCTTTTATTTTTTGATTAAAACAAATTGAAAACCAAAATACAATAAACAACATGGCGAATATAAAGATATTCATAAAATGATTGAAGTTCCTAAAATTATGAATAAATAAATTAAATAAAAATATATATATATATATATATATATATATATATATATATATATATATATATATATATATATATTTGGTAAGGAGCACTATGGTTGTGTCACCTCACCCAACTTTTGATATTGTTGAATCCTTAAGCCTCCACATCATTTGATTTGAAAATTTTCATTTTCTACTCATTAGCTAAAAATAATAATTAATAATAGTTAATATGATATTGTGAGATTAATAATTTATTATTAATTTTGTCTATTGTTAATTATAGTGGAAATCTTATATAGAAAGAATTTTACTACAAAAATCATTTCTTAACCAATGTGAGATAATATTATTATATTGGCATTGGGTGAGTACTTTACTCTACTGACCCACTTTTAACACCATATTTTAAAACTTCATATCTTATTCATACAAAACTC
This sequence comes from Codonopsis lanceolata, assembly GCA_013146195.2. NCBI lineage: Eukaryota > Viridiplantae > Streptophyta > Magnoliopsida > Asterales > Campanulaceae > Codonopsis > Codonopsis lanceolata. The sequence goes on from CM028378.1 coordinate 176,584,478, forward strand.
TATTTAAACAAATAAATATATCATTTTGATGCTCTCACCTAATAGAAAAAATTGCACAATTACCTTTGCCAATAAACAAATGACACGCAAAGAAATTCGTGACTCAAGTTGCACAATTTCTTTCACTAAAAACAATAATTTTTTCAACAAGTATTAGGTGAGTATTTTAATGATTTCTAAAATTAACATTAATTTATAACCAATGTAAGATGTATCTATATTATAATTACCAATAAAAGGGATGTAACAAACATTATTATTATATCTCACATTATTTTAGTTTAAAAGTTTTTAGATAAAATTATTTTACTAACAATAGAAGAGATATATCTCACATTAGGTAGAAAATAATGTTGGTTTCAAAAGTCTTAGGATCAAAGACTTGGGGTTTGTTTGGTAGTCGGACAAGGATAAACAGTATTATTAATCTCAGTACTATTAGTGACCTCGCTATTTATCATCACTTGTATATCGGGGGTAGTTTTGAGATTACAAATGTTAATCCTAATTTATTTTAGTGAGGGCGCTAATAATACCACCCTCCCCCTTGGTATTAATAGCTAGGGGATAATGACTTTATCCGGATAACTCGTGCAATTAGTCCCGACCACCTATTGCGTACCAAACATCAGACAACTCGGCTTATTAATCCTATCTGGCCTTAATCCTGGCTACCAAACGACACCTTATACTATTATTAATACTAATAAATAGATGTATCTCATATTTATTAGAAAATGATGTTGGTTTCAAAAAATTTAAGATAAAAGACTTCTATTATTATTATTAATATAATAGACGTATCTTTCAAAATTGTTAAAATAAAATATTTTTACTACTATTATTAGTAGAATAGATGTATCTCATATTGGTTGGAAGACTTCCACTATTATTACCAATATAATATATATATTCCACATTTGTTAGAAAATGATGTTGGTTTTATATTCTAACATTTAAATCATAATACTTAAAATTTTAAAAATTATACTACTACTAGTACCAAAAAAAAAAATATATGTCACATAAAAAAAATTATAATAGTATTATTAAGAAAAAAACCTATGTAAAAAACAGGCTCTATAACTAGTATTGTAAATGAAGGGTCTCAGAATTGGGTGTCTACTACAGACATACAGTCAAATTAATGAAACCTACAAATATAGACCTTGCAAGGAGATTAAAATGAATGAGACTACAAATATAAACCTAGCAAGTGATTAATCTCCTTATCCAAAGCCAGTATATGTAACAGTTTACAAAATCGCCTAGTTGCCCAATCTCAAAGTATTTAAAGGTAAAAAAACATCGACAAAATAGAGAAAAACTAGAGAGAGAGAGTGTAATATACCCAAAAATTTATATAATAAAATAAAATAAGGGGGAATTTCAAGTGGGTACAATTTTGAAAACATGTTTTCATCTAGGACCATTAATTTTTTGCACATTTCATTTAACTACAAATTGCTTGCCAAATGACAAAAATACCATTAATGAAAACTCTGATGCCAAGCTTTGGCATCAGGATAATTAATTCCAGGCATCAGAATAATTAATTCCAGGCATCAAGACTCTGATGCCAAAACTCTGATGCCAAAAATATTGCTGATGCCAAAAATGCTGATGCCAAATCTTGGCATCAGGTGAAATGCTGATGCCTACAATTGTTGCTGATGCCAAAAATATTGCTGATGCCAAAAATGCTGATGCCAAATCTTGGCATCAGATGAAATGCTGATGCCTACAATTATTGCTGATGCCAAATCTTGGCATCAGGTGAAATGCTGATGCCTAATGCCTGTCAAACACGCAGTCAAGACGATTTGCGATCTTTTCATCATCTGCAGTCTCCACCATTGCAAGATTTGGCACACTAGTTGATGATTTCTTGCACATAATTCCATCCCTCTTTTCCTTTCGTCGCATCATTTCCTATTCATGGGACAGGGGTTTTCTCAAAGAGAGCAAGAAATCCTTAAGTCGGTCACTTAAGTCGGTCAAAGCCTCCTCTGCTGCCTCCTCTTGATTCGGATTGAGAACACAGTGATTGCAATTTGCTACGGAACACAATGATTGCAATTTGCAAGCAAGCCCAAATGTCAAGTGTGATTGGGATATCCACTCCATATCTCTCACACATACACATATGCGGCGGTAATCTTGTAGCATGATCATCATTCATGGGCGTGGATTGGGGAAGTGATTTGACACAAGAGTGACGAAACGGACCAACCGTTTTTGAAGGAAATAATGACAGAAAATAGATGTAAATTGGACCGAATTCTTTTTTAAAGGGTAGTGACGTACTTTCACCCTAAAATTGTATCTAAAAGATATGTTCAAAAAATAGCTGGATTTATTTGAAAACATGTTTTAAAAAATGTATCGGCTTGTAATTTTTCCATAAAATAAACCCTGTAAATATTTAGTTAGATTTTTATTGTGGACTTACTTACATTTGAACTTGCTTAAATAATTGGGCCTAGTATGCTTAAAATTAAAAGGGCTTAGTGTGTATCATCTTGCCATTATGAAGCTTAGGCTTGGCCCACCAAATTTGAGTTTTGTTAACTATTATAAAAATAATAATTATAATAACATAATAATAATTATAATAATAATATGGTAAATAATAATACTGATTGGAAGAACCAGCAGTCAACCATGTATCTAAAGAGAGGGAACGATGATCGGGAATTGAGAAAAATCCATCCTAATCGAGAAAGAGATTCAATTGACGGAGAAGGGGAACTATTGTTGAAAGGCTATATAGAGGGTAGAAGCATTTGGGTATCTCCAGTAGAAATTTGGAAATTTTGAGGAAAGAGAGAGAGAGAGGGAGAGTAAGAGAGCATGGCAAAAGTGGAGAGGAGGATAGGTGACACACCGAACCATCACCAGAAAGAATAGCGAATCGTGATCAGAGGTATGGATTCTTCTATTTCTACTTGTATGATCATCGATTGAATTGGTTAATTTGGATCCTTATTTAAGGAATAAAGAGAAGAAAGAAGAAAAGTGGGGAAGGTTTCAAAAGAATAAACCTAGGTGGAGAAAGAAAATAATTTAATTATGTATGTATGTGTATGTATGCAAGTGCTGTGAGTTTATGAATATTGAAGATGAAATTTGATGGTATAATCTTGTGGGTTTATGTACCGGGTGTGTGAATTAAAAAAAAAGAAGAAGTAAATCACATGGCCAAAGGGAGTAGCAGATGGAGGATGAATGCGTGTGTATGCAATTTAGTAATTACTGAGATGATAATTGGAGGGTTAGTAAACTAAAGAAGAATTATGTTGTGTGTATAAAATAAATAAATATAAAGTATGCATAAGTGTATTTGAAAAAGATGTGAAAGCTGAATGTGAGTGGTGTCTAGTATGTAATATATATATATATATATATATATATATATATATATATATATATATATATATATATATATATATATATATATATATATTGAAGTACACAGGGACGACACAGATCAAAAGAAAGGAAAAAGAAGTACCAGAAGTATGCCACTTAATTAGTAATAAGGAGTAGTTTCGAATGCAACAGTGAGTTTATGTGTATATTATAATGGTTTCATTCTAAAATAACACTACAAAAACTATTTTACTAAGAACAATTATAGTAATCAATAACATCTAAATTAGTTTAGATTGACTAAATTAGTGCGATATAAATATTTTAGTAATTTGATTTATGCCTTGAATTTTAGAATTGGGCAAGAAGAGTTAAGCTCTGTTACGGTTCGGTGGCTCTTGAGTTTGTAGGCGTGTTATTCAGGTAAGAGATTATACATTTTTCAAATATTTGAATTCTTTATTCTAAATTGATAGACTTTCGCTAATTCATTAACATTTACCTTTCTTTGAAGTGTGTACCAACTTTGAGTTGATATTTGAATTTGAATTCCGTCGTATCCGTTCTATTGTTACTCTAAATTGAAAATCTCATTTTATATCTCACGAATATTTAAACTTTCAGTGAGATATTTTTGTGAAACCAAATTATCTTTGGTATATTATTTTGTTGAAATCTTACTATGATAACTAAGTTGAACAACAGGCTACTGGGATAAAGTAGCATTTTGATTTTGATTTTTGATTGTGAATTATGCCACTTGGCCAGTGGCTTGGTTATCCGTGTAATACCCCGATAATTTTAACTAAAATATTAATTGATGTTAATTAATATTACAATTGTTTTGGACCTATGTAATTAATGTTATAATTGTTTGTGTTAATTTAATGTTTTGAACCTATTTAGTAACTAATTAAATTGGGTTGGGCTTGACCCACTTGTGACTAGATTTAATTATAATTCTCTGTTAGTTTGGGGAAATTTCAAGTGGGTACAATTTTGAAAACATCTTTTCATCTAGGACCATCAATTTTTTGGACATTTCATATAACTACAAATTGCTTGCCAAATGACAAAAATGCCATTAATGAAAACTCTGATGCCAAGCCTTGGCATCAGGATGATTAATTCCAGGCATCAGAATAATTAATTCCAGGCATCAGGACTCTGATTCCAAAACTCTGATGCCAAAAATGCTGATGCCAAAAATGCTGATGCCAAATCTTGGCATCAGGTGAAATGCTGATGCCTACAATTATTGCTGATGCCAAAAATATTCCTGATGCCAAAAATGCTGATGCCAAATCTTGGCATCAGGTGAAATGCTGATGCCTACAATTGTTGCTTATGCCAAATATTGGCATCAGGTGAAATGCTGATGCCTGTCAAACATTTCCCTCTCTCTGTAAAAGACAAATTTGTAAAAACCATTTACATGTACCGTCATGGCCACTATATGTATTTTAAACGGTATATGCCTACCAAGCTTCGTTTCGCACTCTTGATCGGTGTCGATTATCGAGGTGTCGACGGAGCCCCAATCGGCACCGTAGATATTAATTTCACTCACCCTTCAAATACGGCTTCACTCACCCACATCGCCGACAAATCCTTAATTTCCACACTCTCTCCCTCTCCTCCCATCGGGAAAGTTCGCCGGTGATATTAATTTGTTTAATTTATAGATTTTGGGATTATCAATGCTGGGAAATAAGCAAGGTTTTTACCCTGACCACCAACCGTCCAAAGTGTTCGGCGTCGCTTTCTTCTTCTTGGTTTCGACCCCCTCAACAAAGCCAATGTCAATCTCTTCTTTCTTTTTGATGATTTATCTTGATAATTAGTTTGTGTTTGTTTTAGTTTATGTAAATTCATAGTTGATTCATGAATGCATTTAGGTTTTGAAGAAGCTTGTTGATGGCGGTGCGGTTGATCTTTGGTCGGCTTGGCTGATGCACTCATGTCATCGTTCACAGGCTTGTTGATGTAATTACCATTCCCTCCTCTTTGTTAGTTATGGTTCCAATTTCATATCATTTTGAGTTTTGTGATAGTTAGTTTCTATCTGGGCATCATTTAAACCCAATCGGTTTCATTGTAGGGATCGAATTCATCGAGAACCACCGCATTGGAAGGGAGTGGATTGCCGGTGACTTTGTAAAGCAGGTAAAAAATGCATTCTGCATCGTTGGGCATGAATCGAACGCCTTTTGCGACTCCATTGTCAATATCAATCTTTACAGTTAAAGCTCAAAGCCGGAGAGGAAAGTTCCTGCACGTCGATGCTCAAAAATCTAGAGAGAAAGAGGAAATCATGGAGAGAGAGAGAGAGAGGAATTGCAGTTAATCGAATGCTTCATCGAATGCTTCCTGTTTCAAAGTTACGCCTTTTTCTTCCTGTACGATACAAATGAGGGCAATAATGTACTTTTACCTCAAAATTGTATCTTAAAGATATGTTTCAAAAATGACTGGTTTGATTTGAAAACACATTTTTAAAAATGTACCGGCTTGTAATTTTTCCTTAATATTACTTAATGAAAAATTGGTCCATTTAACCTTAGGGTTAGGAAACCTAATAGGGTTTTTATATAAATAGGGTTGAGAGGGGAGGAAAAGAGAAGAGTACAAAAAAAAATAAGGGCTAAAGAGAGGCGGCGTTGGAAACTTGGCGACAAGGTTGTGAAGAGGCCAATTGAGGTATCGGTCTTCAATAATGCATTCAATTCTTTTGTGTTCAGTAAGGGAAAGGGTTAATTAGCCATATTATTTCTTTTCTTTAATGTGAATCGAGTCTGAGAGGGCAATTGAGAGGGGAGACCAACTGTGGATTTTGGTTTCTACATATGATATTAGTTATAGCATTTAAAAAAAAAGACCGAAGAAAACAATGTCACTTTCGGTGTGTATTAAAAGACAGACTAATATTGTAAATTAGTTATAAATTACTGTAAGATTAGTATACAGTATACTTATATAATTGAATTTATATTTTGAACTTAGATTTGGACAAGGAAGGTTAGGACGATTGTGCGTGTTGCAGATCTTTCTTTTGCTAAGCATCTTGAGGAAAGAGATTATACCTCTTTTAGGTCTCCGATCTTTTATGTATCATTCGTTAGGTTTCCATTACTCCTTTGATATCGATGTTTCTTGAAACGTACGCCGACTTTAAGTCGGTAATTGAATTTGAACTCCATCGCTTACACTTCTTTCGAACCCATGATTTGATTATCTGTTTATTCTCACATAATTATTAAATTTCATATGAGATACATTTTATATGAAAAGTATGATTTTTGGCGATACTTGATTTTGCAAAAGTATTTGATTATTTGAAATTCCACCATGATCAATATGCCGGTTACATGATTATTGAACAGTCGAATTATTTGAATGCCACCTAGCTAGTGGTATGGTTATCCGAATATACCAATGATCTATGAACTATGATATGTGAAGTTGATTTATGAACTATGAACTATGATTTATGAATTGCTTATGTGATCATGGAATTCTACGAGTAATCTGTTGTCATCAGTTGGTATGGGACGGTTGAGGACAATTGGTTACTCGAGTTTACTTGTTGCATTATTATCTTTCACTTTGAATCCTGAGTATATATCTATGAGTAGTTTGTTGTCTTCAACTGATATGAGACGGTTGATGGCAGTGGGCTACTCGAGTCAATCGTTGAGTATTTATCTTTCTTTGGAATTCTAATCTTCTGTTTGACATTTGAAAAACTGTTTCCGCTTATTGATTTTGAGCAATGGATATTGGACACTTGATTCATATCTAATATGTTTCTGGTCAACTCCTCCTTAGTAACCGGAGGGGCTGTATATGATCTTACTGAGCATTGTTCGCTCACTCTTTCATACCCTTCTTTCTTAGGTAATGAGTAAGATTCATTAGAGGATTTTGGCTCGGGTAGACCAAGATGACGGTTCCGAGATTTCTAGATCTAAACTTTTATCTGGTTATAAGATAGTACTTTGACTAAGCTTATGGACTTATGTTAAGTTTTAAGTTTTGTATTAAGTTACTTTGGGTTATTTTAATTTTGGTCAAGAGTGTGAAGATTTATTTATTATGAGATTTGAGAACATTTATTAATTAAGTTATGATTGAGGTGACGTGGCCAAATGATGGGACCGCGATGTTGGTACCGAGTTTGGGGCGTTACAGGTTGGTATTAGAGCTTAGGCTTTAGATCCGGATGGTCTTAGGAATTAAAAACCGTTAGATTTAGAAATATATGATAGTGTTAAGATCTTGATTTTATTCACTGAGAAATGATGATAGCTTTAGTTTCTACTAATGTTAAGTGAGTTTTACTATCACGTTGCTTCATTGAGACTTATGTTAGATATAGTACGATGACAAGATTGATAGAGACGGCTGGAGATATATATAGGCCACCGTCTCTTCCTTCGTTTGTGTAACTCTTTGAGGTAATACTTACGTCTAAGGGCAAATAGATACGTTTAGGTTTGATTCTTTAGGGTATTTAAGTATCTTTCTCGATAAGCATTTTAGGAATTCACCTTGTTGTTTGATTTGATTGATAGATCATGTGTGTTAGATTATAAGATGTACTTTGATATCGAGGCTAATTAGAGATTTCGTATTAGAAATTTTTTGAGTTTGAATAAATAGAAACTTTGGATGTTGCTTTGTGATTTGAATTAAGAAGAACCTTAGATACTGTTAATTATTGGAATAAAATTTCGTTATTTTCTATTTTGTTTTAAAAAAATCTATTTTTATTATGATTTATAATAGCACACATGATTGATTAGTGTGACTAGGGGTGTCAATCCGCGTCGCCAAACCACAAAGTCGAGCCGAATCAAGCCGAATCATGCGGTTTGGTTTGGTTTTGGGTGCTATACGGTTCGGCTCGGTTTGAGATTTTGGGAAGTCGAGCAGTTCGGTTTGGTTTGCGGCTTGACATGCCGAGTTGAGTCAAACCGAACCGAACCATTTTGAGCTGAACCACCAAGTCGAACCATCGAGCCGAACCACCAAGTCGAACCACTGAATCAAACAACAAATTCTTTAAAATTCATAACCTTTATACTTTAGTACTCTTATACTATTAATATTTTTATACTATATAAACTATAAGGCAAATATTCTACTCCATAATTAGGAATTTGCCTTTAGATTTTTTGAATTTACATAAATGTTTTAAATATCATGTACGTTATTGTATTTTTATTATATTAGATTCAATTTATTGATTATTAGAATTAAAAATGTTAATCCTTTTATTTGAAAGTTTGTGCAAATTTTTTTAAAGTGAGTTTATGAATATAATTGTATTATATTTAATTTTGAATGACTAGAACTTTTTCTAAATTCAAATCGAACCACGAAACCGAGCATTTGAACCGAACCATGAGACCAATTAAACCATGGAAACAAGTCGAACCATCGTGGTTTGGTTCAGTTCAGCTCAGGACTTTACATGGTTTAGCTCCGACATGATTTTTCCCAAACCGATGACATGCGGTTCAGCTCATAATTTATTCGAAGTCAAATCAAGTCTGACCATTTATACCCCTAAGAGTGACCTTGCGAGTTAGCAGTTCACTCAACTTAGACTAACTATTTATGTCGTTTAGTAAGCCACATTTTGAAGTTTCGATTTCATTCACTACAAGAAAAAGTAGTTTTTGGGTCGCCACTTTTTAGGTCACATGTAACAGTGGACCCTAATACCTAACTTTTTTGGGACTAAAAGCATTATTGGAGTCCCTAATATTTTTGGGGACCGAAGTAATTTTAGGGTATCTAATACGGAGTATATTCATTTAGCCGCGTAACATCAAAATTTAAGAAATATCTTCCTCCTAAATTTCCCGCAACTTCCTCTGGTTCTCAAAATCACAATTACTTGTATTGTGCGTTTATCCCTGCAGCGCACATCCAAAATATTTCTCTCTCAAAAAATTCCACTCTCTTCTCCCTCAAAAACTTTCGATCTCTAGGTTTGCCAGTGAAATGCAATCGGAGGAGAGAGAGAGTTAAGCAGCTTGATTTTGACGAAGAAGTTTACTCAGCCGAATTAGGTTATCAATTTTCAAGGTAAGAATTTCTTCATCCAACCCATAATCTAAGTGCATTACGGTGTTATGAACATATTCAATGAGTTTGATTGTGCTTGAACTCGTTAGTATCCTATTCTAGGGTTTTGTTTTACATGTCATTTTTGTTTCAGATTATTTAATTAGGGATCGATTTTGTGGATTATTTTTTATTTATGCTTGAATCTTTCGATCCTTTCTTGTTATTAAGCAGTTCAATTTGTTGTTTTGAAGATAGTATATGATTGATGAGGTTGAGATTAACAATTAGGGGCATTTGAAATTTGTCATGTAAACGTGATTAATGACCTCTATTTGGGTTTGGTTAACAATGTTGTGTACTTCAAATTGGGTCTGATTTCGTGATCTGAATGTCGAGGAGGGGTTTTTGTAATTACGAAGTTTCCGGAAATTTGGTTTGTTTAAATTTTGGGGCATTAGATTATGATAATGCTTAATTGTAAGTAGTCATCACATTTGTGGTTTGAACTGATGGATTCGAGAGGTAATTAGTTGTTTATAGACTTGCCATTAGATGACCAAATGGGTTAATACCTTTTCCCATGTGCAACTTTTGCACAACTTTTGCACAACTTTTTTTGATTGTGTTGTACCATAAATGAATTCTGAAAACTACATTTAAGTGGTATAACTTGGAGTTCTAGATATGGCAGGGATGTTTCTTTGGTTTGTTTGTCCATCGCTGTAAATCAAACCATTTGTTCATGCTTGTATTGGGAAGGAGACTGTTACTGCTTGTATTAGGTTCGAGGCAAGAAGACAGTTATTGCTTCTTTTTATATCCAACTGTCTAAAGGTAAAAGTTGTATTGGGAAGGGGGAATGGCGAGGTGGAGCAACCACATAAATTTCTTATTGAATCATTTTTTTCATGCCAAACGAAATGGTGATTTACATTTTGTTGAGACTTGCTTGTTGCGTTATGAGATTGTGTATAAATATTGGTAAAATGTCATGACTAGTTCTGATTTTATTGATGGTCATGATAGCAATCATGGTCGTCTCCCTGTTCATCATTTCATATACATTCCCGATTTTGACAAGATATCTAGTTTTTCTGCTTTCCCATATGAGACCCTAGTCAGTGAACCACATCGGCGATCTTGATTATCTATCTACATATTCATGAATGTTTAGATGTCATTGGTCATGTTTATGGAGAGGGAGTATATTTGTATTCACGCACCTATAATTACGATGTCGTGTTGATACCAACCGTAAAACATTTGTGTGGAGGTTTGGATTTGGCTAGAGATTTCAAGGTGGACTCACGGATAAATCCGAGTTCCCCATTAGCAGTCATCCAACAATGTACGCCAAACGAGATGGCAAACGAAGTCGAAACAGCGCCGGTTACCAACGGCCAAGCGGAAGCGAGTTATCTCCCCTGCCACTAACGGTGATCGCGCCGTGAAGCTTCTCGGTGACGCCCTCCGTGAGGTCCCGGCTGAAGCGGTGAAAAAGTTGTTCTCCCTCGGGGTGTGTATCCGTTGCATCTTTCGGCTATTTGGTGCTCACGATATTATTTATTCTCGTGCCCTTTCCTCACCATCCCTCCTGTATCCCATGCTTGAGAAAGCAACATCACTGGAAGGAGATGTGGTTAACGATGGTTCTAAAGTACTGGATGGCTCAAGTAATTTGCACTCTTCTCAAGAATTGGAACTGCAGTCAAACTTCTGTACAATTTGTTTAGGTATCTTGCAGTTTATTTATTGTGATCACCAAGAGATGTTGATGAAAAGGGATCATGCCAATGACTTTGCCTTGACAATTTCCAATGCTGTGAAGCAAGAGGGCCATGATATCACCAATTTTTCCTTGAAGTCTCAGCACCATCACTTATTGTGGAAAATGAACAAGCAATTTTTTTGTGTATGAAGAAGAAGTATGGATCTGAACTTTGGTTTCAGGAGAAGTTCTTTTCTAGACATATTTCAGTAAAGGATTTATTCAAGTTGTGTATAACACCCCCCCTGGAAGCATTGCTGGGTGCTAAATCTGGTCAAAGTTCCTTTCTCCCCCGTTTCACATATACCCACCCTGACGCAAATCCGAAAGTTCAAACTATGACGGGGAAAGGCCATCCCAATAAGAGAATGAAAACAGGTGCAGATGCTGAGTTGCAGTCCTGTGATAGATATGTTACTGCTATCACAGAGGGTTCGATTCGTGAAGGAAATAAAATCGCATCAAAATCATTGCTAGACCATGGGATTTCGACGCTCTAAATGCCACCGAAGAAGGTCCAACAACCTGCCGGATGACATTTATTTGTCAGTCATAGACTCCAATCTACATTGGTGGGAGGTACTCAAGTACTCACGAAATGTGAGTCGACTGCTCGATTATCGATGACGAAAGAAAGGGAGAGGCATCGTTGAGGAGCTAATTGGTAGCAATATCCTTCCGTGTGCCGTGGAGATAGCTACAAGTTTCATAATGCCGGTAGAGAGGATATAGATGTTAGGTTCAGTCGACCTTTCTTGGTTGAGATACAAAATGCACGCCCTCCCGTCGAGGTTTCTAGAAGGAAATAGAAAAGAAGATAAATAGCATGGAAAATAAGTTGGCAGTGATATAATCTATAGTCCTGGATTTCTAGGGTTTTCTAGGAGATACAATTAAGGCAGTGATACAATCCAGTTTGGGATACAAAGAAGATTGTGTAAAGGTAAGTGTTATCTCCTTCTCATCTTAATTATATCATATCGTATTTTTCAATTTGTTTTTCATTTGTTCTTCTTCTCATCTTCCTCCCTCTGTTTCTATGTTTTTCTTTTGATCCTAATTTTTGTTGGGTAGACAGGATAGCATCGAATTCAACGATTTGGGCTTTAAGGGAGCCCGTTTCACACAACAACAGGTAACATTTTTTAATTGTTTTGTCTCACAAACTGTACAGTAGATTGGAATAAAAAGTAGTCAATTTTTTGGGATTGAAGATTTTATGTAGCTCGAATTTGAGTATTGAGTGTTTACATTTTTCCCAGTGAAATTCGAGTAAAAAAACTAGATAAAAGATCTGTAGTCGCTGGAAATTTTATATGAATTGTTTATTGTACCTAAGTAGTAGCAAATTAATGGAATTGCATGGCCATTTGGCGAAGACTAGTTAACTGTTTAGACTACATATTCAAGTTCTTGTTTTTCATGTGTTCTTCAGAATTGGATCTTTTCTCTCTTATGAGGGCATTACATTATGTTTTGACTTGTCAAGTACCCGTCTAGCTAAAGTAAAGGCTACAAGTGTGTGAAAAGTTTATTTCTGCCAGAAAATAAATGCCCCCCTTTTGGCAAGAGCTTGTGCAATTCGGTCGTGATCTAATCGACTTCACCATGAACCCTTAGCTGGAGTTCTTGACCTGCCATAGATAGGGAAGGGAAAGAGTCTGTCAGAATCTTCTTAAAGTAAAGTAAGGGAAGTGATGAAAGTCATCAAAGAGCGCTTTCAAAGTCTTCAATGTGGGCATAGAAATAGGCCAGGTGAGAGACCCTACACCCTAACTACCCGAGGACCGACCCCTAGAATGGACAATCCCTCGAGCTAGGTTTGACTATATGGTGGAAAATACTGCACTCTTCGATTTTTGCTAATTCATCAATCTTTCTTGGTTTTTCTTCCAGATGATATAGATGTGAAACCGCACTTGACCATTTTTCCTAATAGACTGAGATGGAAATAGTGAAATTTGATGTCTCGTAGAGATGGAAAAGTTGGCTATTCCATTTTCCCTCTGGAAGAGATTGAGATTAATATTTTTTTCTCTCTACATACCGAGAATACCACACTTTCTGCCCATAAAAGGTAAATAATGTTGTACTCCTACCGAATTGATCTAATAATTCTGCAGTATAATCTCTTTTCTCATATAAGTAGAAATCCTTCTCTGAACTCGTTGACAACTCGAAAGCCTTTTTCCTGCTCAATTTTGTTTCACCTGGAATACATGTTTGTTCACTCATGAGGGAATTCTTAATAGCTTGTGAACTGATCAATCTTACTTTGAGAAGAAGGGGAAGGACTCAACCATGCGAAAATTCCCTTCTCACGCACTAAGACAATAGGGAGGCTCTAGTACCTTTTTTCTTAGGTTGGGTATGGAAAGGAAGAGGAGAGTGGGATAAAATAAATTGCTAGGTTAGGAAGAGAGGAGAAACTTTACTGGGAAAGCCAGATTCTTTCTTTTTCTTTCTTTACTTGTAGAAATCGATCAAGACAGTTAAACATAATAACTGATTTAGGCTTCTGTTATGACTTCCCATCGAAAGAAAGTTTACTTTATACGCAAAGATAACGTGAATCATTTCATCTTACTGTTTTTGATGGTTTGTTTTACATACAACGATATGATTATATTCTCCCCAATCTCTGCATTTTCTTGTTTTAGCTTGATTTTTTTTTGGCAATAATTGGCGTATGTTTGTCAAAGTGCAGGGATCTCTACGATCCTTTCTATTTTAAGCCCTAGACAACCGAGTGGTCATGGATCTACCTCAAGAAATCAAACAACCTATATTTCAAAAGGTACACATTTCCTTTGAGCTCATTTCATCAAAGTTATCCTTTGACAAGGATATTAACGATAATTAACTAAAAATAATGTTTAAGACGAAAATGCACCTCTTTTTCCATGACAACTGTTGTGGTGTCTTGGTTAAGTTGTTATATTTGTTGCTTCAGTGGAATAGTTAAAGAATGAACTTGACTTATGCACTGAGTTGTTTATCATGTTTACAGTTATCCGCTAATCAAACATTCGTCCATCAAAATTCAATAGCTAGATTCTACTGCATATGCCGCCTGAAATATATTTCTTCTTAATAAGTATGAAAATTAAGTAAATTGTTTATCAAATGAGAATGTTTTTTTAGACAGAGGGAGTATACCGTTGGGTGCATTAGACAGTTAATATTCCATTAATATCATTCTGTTAGTTCAAGGTTTGAGATTAGTAATCCTAATCATTGAGCAAGGATCTCTTTGCAAGGAGCAAAATTTGGCCTGCTTACATTCTCCTTAGATTTTTAAACTTTTTATTAGAGAAATTCAATTAGCCACCGAATTTTCATATAGATATTTCGTATTTTAGCACATGTAGGTCCAAGTAATTAATGGCTGTAAATTTATGGTTAAAAAGCAAATGAAGCTACTGTTGGTGTGTATTAAGCTCGCCTAACTAGAGCATGATTCAGAATGGCTTCATGAACTAAATGACTGATTGAGCCCTGTTTCTAGTTCATCTCATAGTCTCGTTCTTTGGACCTGCTTGCAGAGTTTACGAGCATTCTAATAACTGATGTGATATCTCATCTTTCTAACCTAGATTGATCAAGAAGCCACAATGGCATCCCTTGGACTTGTTATCCGATAACAGTAATCTCATCTTTCTTTCTCTTTCGTATTTTACGATGTGATATCTAGCTACAACTCTGTATGATGTATGTGTCAAGGCAATGCTTGCCGAAGTTGTTCATATTTTTTAGTGTGGTTAGAGTATTGTTGCCTTGAAACCTTGATCGTGGTGTTGTACATGGTTTGAAACCTTGTTCTTGCCTTTTTATATGATGTAACAGAAATTTAATTAGTTTGAAATCAACTAGACCTTATTCTTGTTAGTCTCATTAAGTGTAATAATACTTGCAGAAATCAGCTTGGAGAATTACTTCCAGTTAGGATTTATAAGTAAAATAGGACGATGCACAGAAAACATTAAAACAATGGTATCCAATACATCAATATAGTGCAGTACAATAGTTATATGCTTTCTGTTTTTCTGTAGTGTAACATTGTTCTTACGGAATGCACAGAGCATGCTAACCCATTAATTTTCTGTTTGTAAGTTATGTTGTATAAATCTCTAGGTGATTCTTGGATCTATTTACTATGGGTTTACTGCAGTCATTATTTCATGATACTACAAGAAAATTGTTCATTATTACTCATCAATGTTTTTGTGCTGTAGAATTTATAAAGTTGATCAGCTAAAAGTCCTTACTTGATATAAAATTGCTCTTCTAGTTTGAAGTCCAACACATTCCCTTAGATATTCCTGCACAATTTGGTCACCTTCCGACACAAGGTTGGTAAATGGTACTGAAATACCAATTTGCTTTGTAGATGACATCAACATTCGAGCAACATGTAAGCTTTTAATAAATAGATTGAGCCAATGCCATAGGAATCATATTCCATTTCGATAGGGGCTGCATGGAGACCTCTATAAATAATCTTTTCCAAGTAAATTCTAATGGTTGCCAAACAGTCCCTTTCATATGAAAATGAACAGCTTTGAGTGAACACATTGTTATATAATAATTCCTTTCTCACCTAAATATATAGAATGCCAAATCAACTTGAAGCTAAAGCTAGACTTTTTCTTCATACGTGCATTTGTGGTATCTCACTTATATACTAATCCTTCCTTTCTCCCCTAAATATATAGAATGTCAAATCCACTTGAAGCTAAAGATAAGTAGAGCATATATAAATATATATATTTGTATATATATCAAGAGCATGCTTGTGAAAGAGTGAGAGACTGTTGAGGTGTAGCATCAGTAGCCTGATTTGAGGAAGTTGGAAGGAAAGCTGTTTCATTAGAGGGTATGATATTAATGATTGGATCCACAGGAGCAATAGTAGGGCAGGAGGTTGTTCAATGTATAGTAATGTGGACAAGCAGTGGCTCACTAAGAAGTTTGTTAGTAAGTAGTGTTAGCAAAGAACATTGGTGTCGGCCGAGAAGCAAGAGCAGAGGGGTCAGAGGACTCGAGGGTGAGAAGAAATAATTAGTATGCTTAGTATGATCGTTTATGGTCTGGAAAGATTGGGTTGCAAATGGTTCGACTTATGAATATTACGTGTGTGCAAAATGTTGTCTTTTTTTCCAGAAAATTGCCAGTAGTTGTTTAAAATGAAAATGAGCTTATAATATTTTTTCTTATATTTCCTTGGAAAATTAAAATTATGTGATTATTTTTCAATTGATTGTTTTATTTCATTTACTTTTGCAGGTTGCTTTTCGGAATACCGCAAGATGTCGCTCGATGCACATTGGTCAAAAGTTATCATCAAGCTAGCCTTTGCTTTTGTTTTTTATGATCTAATTTGTAGTTTAAACTAGTTGAGACGATATTTTTATATTTCAAGAAGTTGTTTGTAGGTTGTTTAATTAATCTTAGGATCTAGTAGATTGATGTAATGATTATCTTTTATTATTAATGATATTTTTTTTTACTAAAACTTTTGTTTGTTGTATTGATGAAAATGCTAAATTTATAATTCGTTAATAGAATGCATATATAAATATAAGAAATTATTTTTCAGGACGGTTGAAGTCGTCCTTAATAAGTTTCCCACCAATTTTTTCAATATTACCCGTCATTATTTTTTGTAATTTCCTACCAAAAGTTTTGGCGCCAAAACATTTAGGACGCAAACAATCAGTCCTTTATGTTTTACCACCAAAATTTTAGAACCAAAAGTTTTGGCGCCAAAACATTTAGGACGCCAACAATCCGTTCTTTTTGTTTTCCCGCCAATTATTTAGAACGTTTTGAAACATATTAGGGTCGATAAAAATTCCGTCCTTAAAAACCTTTAGGGACGGTTCTTCGTGTCCCAAAAACATTTAGCACCCATATTATTTAAGCCCCCATGTTGCCGTCCCTATGACCGTCCTAAATACTATTAGGGACGACAAATGGACTTTTAGGGACGGGAAATGAGCGATCCAAATACTTTTTTTTCTTGTAGTGATTAAACATAGTAATGTGGATCACTCTTATTTATACTAGATGGCACGTGGAGGTTACGCTGGAACTCGTGGTCGTGGACGTGGCAGGGGTATTAGAGCTGGTAGAGTCATAAAGGACTCCACTTCCGAAATTATCGGGGAAAATGGTGTAACCCCACAAAACGTGAACGTCAATGGAACTGCACCCAAAGTGGTCCAACCAACTGCTAACGCTAATGGACCTGTACCTGTAGCGGCCCAGTCGAATGCAGCTGTTGTTGGTCCAGCCCAAGCAGACCTTACCCTATTGACCTTGCTTCAAACTATAGTGCAAGCCCATGTGGGAAATAGGAACCAGGAAAATGCAGCACCAGCTCAACCTGTAGCCCCAGCTCTACCTACGGGCAAGGACCCATTAGAAAGTTTTTAGAAGCGCAACCCAAAAGGGTTTACAGGGGCACCTGGCACGGAGAAACCTGAGGAGTGGTTGAATCACATGAGGAAGATCATGGAGACGATGACATGCACCAGTGAACAACAAGTGAAACTTGTAACCTATGTGCTTCAGGGAGAAGCTAGTAAGTGGTGGGACTCCGAGAAGACTACACTAGAGTCTCGGGGTGTTGAAGTGCTCACTTGGGACATATTTGTGGAGGCATTCAACAAGAAGTATTTTCCACCAAGTATGAAGGACAGGAGGTTGGTGGAATTTATTAACCTTAAGCAAGAGAAAATGACGGTTGACGAGTACAATGCCAAATTCATCGATTTGTCAAAATTTGTTCCTGCCCTTTTTGCTGATGAAAGTCAGAAAGCTAGGAAGTTTGAGAGAGGTCTAAACCGTCGGATTAGCTATAGGTTGACTCCTCTTCAATTGCCAACATATATTGAAGTGCTGGACAGAGCCCGTGTAATGGAACTAGA
Organism: Codonopsis lanceolata; assembly: GCA_013146195.2. Taxonomy (NCBI): domain Eukaryota; kingdom Viridiplantae; phylum Streptophyta; class Magnoliopsida; order Asterales; family Campanulaceae; genus Codonopsis; species Codonopsis lanceolata. The sequence continues at coordinate 176,602,628 of CM028378.1, forward strand.
GTCTGCTGAGTATCAAAGGAAGAAGGACGAGAGAAAGAAGGGTTCTAAGGATGGCTCTGACAGGAATCATGGTAACCATTAAGGGGGAAATGGCTATGGAAATAAGAAAAGGAACACGGAGAACAACAATAACAGGGAGACCAACCAGCCAAACCGAAATTATAATCAGGGTTAGCACCAAAATCAATGGCAGAATCAAAATTTGGATCAGAGCCTGTATAATAACACTGCGTGTACCAAGTGTCGCGAAAAGCATAGGACAGATACTTGGTACCGGATTACAGGAGCCTGCTTTAACTGCAGTAAGATGGAGCATAGGATTAAGGATTGCTCTGAGCCACTAAAGGTAAACTTTGTGCGAGGAACGGGAAGTGACGATAAAGCAAAACCGAAAGCTTAGGGAAGAATTTTTGCAATAACTGTTAGGGATGCTAGATCAACAAGTGATGGGGTGACATGTACCATGCAATTTTATCTTTGTGACGTTTAAGTTTTTATTGATTCTAGTGTTTCATACTCAAACCTATTATCCCACTTACACGACTTAGATTCTCACCCCAGAACTTATACTTTGATTTAGTTATAGACACGACGACCAAGGGGTACATTTTGGTTACACTAGTATTGATCTTGCCCATTAAGTTGGGAGTAGAGGATGCCTATCGATTTGGTTCCACTACACATTTATGAGTTTGACATAATTTTTTGAATGATTTGGTTATTGCTTTTAGGACGTTCGGGTCGTTAGAGACACTGAGTTTCTGGTAGTTACGTTTGGACTTACAAAGATCATAGCTACATTAAAGGAGTTAACAAATTGATCTTTATAAAAGTTTCTCGTTTGATATGTGATTATGACCAGGTTCACTATAATATTTGGTTTACTTCGAGTTTTCGGAGGAATGCGAATCAACATCTAATGAGTTTTGGGCATGAATAAGGAGTTTATTTTGATAGGATGATAAGGTGCTTATTTAAAAGTGTTCGAGGAGAACTTAGGTTAAAATTTAGTGGAAACTTAAGGTTTAGATCATCATTTGTGGATGTCTTGTTAGTACTGAGTTGGCAATAAGTGTTAATTTCATTTTGTGCTACATCTTAGAATTAAATCGACTCAACTCAAGGTATTAAAGAGTTGGAAAATGGAAGGTTGTTAAGAGATCTTGTGTTCTCAATAATGAGTTTTCGTCTCCTACATCAGACAACATTCGTGCTAGTAAAAAGTTAGAGTGCACAACAAGCGTGATGGACAAGTTATGCGATTCTAGGTTTGGAAAATTTTGGAGGACAAAATTCCTTAAAGGTGGAGAAAATATAATACCCTTAATATTCAAACTCATAAAATAAATAAAAATCACCATAACCTATTTGAGTTTTCTTGAAACTTAGACCTTTGTGATTTGTCCACTAGGCTGTAGGAGTCATTCATAAAGAAAAATATGCAAATCATTAAATATTGGATTTGAGCTTCATTTGACGCATTTGTTGGTTTTGAGCTTCAATTGACGTATATATGTGACTAGATAATCTGTTTTGACTGAAATCTTAATCGGGTTTATTAGACTAATTGAAAGGACACCGTTTGGGATATCAAGAAAGGGATACGAGAAAAGTACATGGACTTTGTTTGAGTAGGTGCATTAGTTTAGGGACTAAATTTCTTTTAAGGGGGTGTGAGTTTAGTATCCCGATAATTTTAACTAAAATATTAATTGGTGTTAATTAATATTACAATCGTTTTGGACCTATATAATTGATGATATAATTGTTTGTGTTAATTTAATGTTTTGAACCTATTTAGTAACTAATTAAATTGGGTTGGGCTTGGCCCACTTGTGACTAGATTTAATTATAATTCCTTGTTAATATTACTTAATGAAAAATTGGTCCATTTAACCTTAGAGTTAGGAAACCTAATATGGTTTTTATATAAATAGGGTTGAGAGGGGAGGAAAAGAGAAGAGTACATGATTATTGAACAGTCGAATTTATCGAATACCACTTGATTAGTGGATATGATTATCGAACAGTTGAATTATTTGAATGCCACCTAGCTAGTGGTGTGATTATCCAGATATACCAATGATCTATGAACTATGATATGTGAAGTTGATCTATGAACTATGAACTATGATTTATGAACTGCTTATGTGATCATTGAATTCTTTGAGTAATCTGTTGTCATCAGCTGGCATGGGACGGTTAATGACAATTGGTTACTCGAGTTTACTTGTTGCATTATTATCTTTCACTTGGAATCCTGAGTATATATCTGTGAGTAGTTTGTTGTTTTCAACTGGTATGAGACGGTTGATAGTAGTGGTCTACTCGAGTCAATCGTTGAGTATTTATCTTTCTTTGGAATTTCGATCTTCTGTTTGACATTTGAAAAACTACTTCCGCTTATCGATTTTAAACAATGGATTTTGGACACTTGATTCATCCCTGATCTGTTTTTGGTCAACTCCTCCTTAGTAACCGGAGGGGTTGTATATGATCTTACTGAGCATTGTTCGCTCACTCTTCCATACTCTTCTTTCTCAGGTAATGAGTAAGATTCATTAGAGGATTTTTGGCTCGGGTTGATCAAGATGGCTGTTCCGAGATTTCTAGATCTAAACCTGTTATCTGGTTATAAGATAGTACTTTGACTAAGCTTATTGACTTTTGTTAAGTTTTAAGTTTTGTATTAAGTTACTTTGGGTTATTTTAATGTTGGTCAAGGGTGTTAAGATTTATTTATTATGAGATTTGAGAACATTTATGAATTAAGTTATGATTAATGGTAACGTGGCCAAATGGTGGGACCGGGATGTCAGTATCGAGTTTGGGGCGTTACAATTCGGATATACCATTGTGAACTGTGATTATTATTATATTGTGAATCCTTGTTTAAACGGGGTTATAAGACCGCTTTTGTGATCATGGTATTCGCGGGTTGGTTGTCATCTCCAACTGGTATGGGACAGTTGGCGACGATTAGACCTCTCGTAAGTGCTTTGTTATCTTTATCCTTCATATGAAATCTCAAGTTCTTTTGTGACATTATGAAATTTGAAAATAATCATTTTATTGTGATATTTCCGAATATGAACTATTTAGAATATTGATTCCTTTTGAATACTTTCTTTTTGATAAATTCCTCCCTTGATTTGAGAGGGGTTGTATATAATCTTACTGGGCATTGTTCGCTTATTCCTTCTAAATCTTTTTCCTTCCAGGTTTTAAGTAAGTTGGAAATCGTCAAGAACGACCTGAATATTTATCTTTTGAATTTTCTCATTTTAATTTAAGTGATAAGGATTTGGTTTAGCCTTTTGAACTACAGTTTTGACATTTTGAAATTGTAATAAGTACTTAAGGATTTTATTTAGTTGAATTAAATAACTCTCAAGAGATGATTTTGGGAACATTATGATTTTGTATTAGTATTAGTGACGTGTCCAAGATTTCGGGATCGTAAATTGATACCAAAATTCTGGGGTGTTACAGAAAGAGAGGGAGATAAAATAGAGTCATAAAAATGAGATTAAAATCTTCTATCACACTACCTGTCACACTACTAGCTTCCTATTCTATTGAATCTTAATCCAATAAGTATTTTTTGTAAAAAAAACGTCACCTAAAATAACAAGGACACATGTAATACTAAAATTCAATGAGATAAGAAATTTGACAGTGGGTGAAATAAAATTATTTGAATCGTAAAAAAAGTGTGATATTAAGAACACAAGTGCCTACTCTTTAGTTGAGAACTTGAGATGATATAATGAGTATTATCTTCACAATAATGAGTATAAGTTGTAAGAACATGGATTAATATAACATATAAATACTTAATAATATAATGATCAATATTATAATATATGGTATAAAGTATAGAACTCAACATAATATGTAGAATTCCATAATATAAGTATACCATTAAATGATGGGCATAATGGTAATATCTTATATATCAATAGGTGTAGTCCCTAAATGAAGTGCCCCTTGGATTCCTATATAAAGGCTTATCCATCAAGCCTATGAATCTACTAGTTACATTATTCTCATTCAGTCAAAACTCTTCCTAAGTAATTGAAGAATAAAGAGATTAAAGGGCACTCATCATTTAGAAGATCTACTCCTCCCTAATTTGAAGTCTATCTTCTTACTTCATCCTCTTTACTCAAGAACAAGAACAAGATTAAGAACGAACATGGAATCACAAGGTAATTACACGCTTCCTTAAGTTTCTTCTTCTTTCTTCTCTTCTTAATCTAGTAATGAGTCGGTTCATGTTTATTGGATCGTAATTGTTCCAACAATTGGTATCAGAGCCTGCTCATATACTAGATTGAGTTTGAATTTCTTATAAAGTCTTGTGCTTTGATTTGTTTAAGTTTGTAATCGATGTATAATTACACTTGGTTTTGTTCTTGTACATAATACTCATTTGTCTAAGAGTATTATGTTCATAACTTCATTCTATTTCTGAATTTTGGTTTTACTCAAAAGGCTTTCAATCCTTAATGTAAGATTATCCCATTTTTGAACATAGCCACCATCCTTGGATGCGTTGTGAGTTTGTTCATATGCATAGCCACGCATTTTTTAAAAAAAATGTGTTATGAGTATGCGGATCTACTTACTTTGGTTGAAAAAAAAAAAAATTTGAGTCACCATTAAATTAAGAACTTCATTCAATTTCTGGCAATAATGGTAAGATCAAGTTTTAAGAGACACAATGGTTCATACAAGATTACCCCATTTACATAGCCAACATCATGTGTTTGGAGTGTGTAAATCTAGGTCTACTTGTTTGAATCATGTTAATTAAAGTGCAAACTTGTCCCATTTACATAACCAATAATTATAATGCATTAAAATGGAAATTTGGTTGAAAGACTGTTCATAAAAGGCTTCATCAAATTATCAAAAGGTAATGGTCCAACCGTGGTGACTTTTGAATATTTTTGGTGACTTTTAAAATGAGTATAATTGGTGACTTTTCGTTGCCCAAAATTTTGATAATCTAATAAAAGAAATAAGCGAAATTTATTAATAAAAGATAATATCCTTTTGTTCTACCCGTCCATTCTTAAAGTTTAATAACTCCAAGAACCACCGAAGCGCGACTGGGACAAACTTTAAAACTTGGAAAAACAAGATTATTATGGTCTTAGGCTGTTTGGACCTTGACCTCGCATTAAGAGAACAAGCTCTGCCCTCTAGCCGATAAAAGCAACTGCGGAGACCGCTTAAGTTCGAGAGAGGTGGGCGTTCTAATTTCGTCGGCTAAGCATAATTAAGAATGCGATCCAGGAGACATTTCTAAAGCAGTGTCTCGAGGATGATGGTGCAAAAGGTTTCCTAGATGCCTAGAACAACGCTTTGCAAAAGCGATAAATCGGAAACAAGTGCTACCTTGAGGAAGCTTGTTTCCATGAGGTATAAGGGCACCGGAAATCTAAGGGAATACATAATGGAGATGTTTCATCTATCAACGAAATTAAAAGCACTCAAGTTGGACTTATCGGAAGACTTGCTTGTGCATTTGGCTTTAATTTCTCTTCCTTCACAATTTGGTCATTTTGAAACGACCTATAATTGTCAAAAGGACAAGTGGAATATTAATGAATTAATTTCACATGTCACGGAGGAAGAAGATAGGTTGAAACACACCAAACCCGAAAGTGCACATTATGCATCTACCTCTTCTCGTGGGATTAAGAGAAAAGGTAAGGAGATTGCGGTTGCGACAAAGAAGCCTAAGGGATCATCAAATGATCAAAAAGTGAAAAAGTGCTTCTTTGCAAGGACCCCACTCACATGAAGCCCGGCGCCTAAGTATCGCCAATGGCGAATTAAGAAAGGTATGTCATTTAGCTTTGTTTGTCTTGAAGCTAATTTAGTTTCAATTCCTTCGTATACATGGTGGTTAGACTCGGTGCAACTACTCACATAAGTTCATGTATGCGGGGTTGCTGAACTACCGAGCATGATGAAGGTGAAAGATTCATCTACATGGGAGGCTGGAAAGCCGGTAGAGGTGGAGGGCATAGGGACTTTTAGATTATCTCTTAGTCTTGGATATTATTTAGTTTTGAACAATGTATTTATTATTCCATCTTTTAGGCGGAATTTGATTTCCGTCACTACATTAGATCGGGAAGGTTATTCTGTATCTTCGGCAATAATAAATGCAATTTATATTTTGATTCAAAACTTTTTGGTACTAGCTCTTTGTCTTACATTGATAATCTATATTTACTTGACACGATCAATTCATTAAATGAGTCCCATAATAATGAAACTAACTCTCGAGGCATAAAGCGAAAGTTTTCAAGTAAAAACTCTTATACCTTGTGGCATAGGCGTTTGGGTCATATCTCCAAAGGAGAATTGACAAGCTTGTGTCAGGAATATTACATAAGCTTGATACTCAGGAAAATAACTTTTGTATTGAATGCCTTAAGGGAAAATTTACAAATAGTACAAACAAAAATGAATCCTTGAGAGCTACAAAAGTCTTAGAACTAATTCATACGGACATATGTGGACCGTTCCTACCCCTTCATGGAGCGGACAAACATATTTTATTACGTTCATAGATGACTTCTCTCGTTATGGATACATTTATTTACTTCATGAAAAGTCTCAATCATTGGGCGTTTTCAAGTCTTTTAAAACCGAAGTTGAAAATCAACTTGAAAAGACTATTAAGAGCGTTAGATCCGATCGTGGTGGTGAATACTACGGTCGGAATGACGGTTCGGAGAACAACGTCCGGGTCCTTTTGCTCGCTATTTGGAAGAGTGTGGGATTGTCCTCACTACACCATGCCGGGGACACCTAGCATGAATGGTGTGTAGCCGAGAGGCGTAATAGAACCCTTAAGGATATGGTAAGAAGTATGGTTTCTTGTACTTCTTTACCTCACTCATTATGGGGCGATGCTTTGAAAACCGCAACCTAACCTACTTACTTATATAGAGCTCCTTCAAAAGCTCTTGACAAAACCCCTTATGAATTATGGACCGGTAAGAAACCGTCCCTTAATCATCTTCATGTTTGGGGTTGTCCAGACGAAGCTAGGCCTTATAGACCTAACGAAGGAAAGTTGGATGCAAAGACCGTTAGTAGTTATTTTGTAGGATATTCTCAAAGATCTAGGGGATATAAATTCTATGACCCAAAAACTAGAACTTTTTTGAGAGGCGGGAAATGCTAGGTTCTTTGAGGATGTTGAATTTAGAGGGAAAATTTAAATAGTAATTTTGAATTTGAAGAAATGGAAGAGGAATTCGTTTCTATACCTCTTCCTATAGTTCCTATCGAAAATCAAGCGGTTGTGCACGAAATTCGACAAGAACATAATATTCAAAATGACGTTAATTCTCCTATTAATGAACAACATGAAAATGTTGATGAGGAAATTCAACACCCTCAAAATCAAGAAGAACCGGTGCCATTAAGAAGATCTAATAGAGCAAGAAGGAGTGCTATACCGGATTATTATGATGTATATCTTGCCGAGAATGAGGAACCGTTAGGTTTAGTGGGAGATGAGCCAATCACCTTCCATGAAGCCATTAGTGGTCCAAATTCTCATAAGTGGATTGATGCCATAAATGAAGAGTTAAAATCCATGAATGATAATGACGTTTGGGATCTTGTCCCATTACCTAAGAATGTGAAACCCATCGGATGTAAATGGATCTTTAAGACCAAAGGGATTCACAAGGTAATGTGGAAAGACATAAGGCTCGTCTTGTCGCTAAAGGATTTACTCAAAAAGAAGGCATTGATTACAAAGAAACATTTTCACGGTATCATCTAAAAATGCTTTTAGGATCATTATGGCTTTAGTGGCACATTTTGACCTTGAGCTTCATCAAATGGATGTAAAGACGCTTTTCTCAATGGCGACATTGAGGAAACTATCTATATGAAGAAACCGAAGAAATGGTGATTCGGATCAAACTAGTCAACTAGTTTGTAAACTCAAGAAATCCATTTATGGGCTTAAGCAAGCATCTCGTCAATGGTACTTAAAATTCAACCAAGTTATTCTTTCATTTGGTTTTGAAATGAATCTTGGTGAAGATTGTGTGTACCATAAGTTCGATGGGAGTAGGTTTATATTTTTGGTCTTATATGTGGATGACATTTTACTTGCTAGTAATGATAAGGACCTTCTTAAGGAAACCAAGAAATTCCTCTCTAACAAATTTGAGATGAAAGATCTTGGTGAAGCTTCTTTTGTATTAGGAATCCAAATACATCGTGATCGCTCACGAGGTATGTTAGGATTATCACAAAAGAATTATATAGAGAAGGTATTACAAAGGTTTAGCATGGAAAATTGTAAACCACATGACACCCGGTCTCTAAGGGAGATAAGTTCGGTTTAAATCAATGTCCTAAAAATAATCTTGAATCTAAGTATATGGAAAATATCCCTTACGCATCGGCGATAGGAAGCCTAATGTATGCTCAAGTGCGTACTCGCCCGAGATCTTGCCTTTATTGTTGGCATGCTTGGGCGATATCAAAGCAATCAGGGAAGAGAACATTGGGTCGCAGCCAGCCAAAGAGTGATGAGATACTTACAAAACACGAAGAACTACATGCTTACATATACAAAGTCGGATCATCTTGAGATCATTGGTTTTCGATTCGACTTTCTTTGGATGCCAAGATAGTTGCAAATCGACATCGGGTTATGTCTTCACTTTGGCCAGTGGAGCGATATCTTGGAGAAGTGCCAAGCAAACATTAGTTACTACTTCCACCATGGAAGCCGAATTTGTTGCTTGCTATGAGGCATCCAATCAAGCTATATGGCTGCGTAAATTCATTGAAGGCTGCGGATTGTCAAAGGTGTTGAAAGACCGCTTAAGTTATATTGTGACAATCGGGCGCGGTATTGTACTCCAACAACAACAAGAGTTCATCTAAATCTAAGCATATAGATATTAAGTTTCTTGTTGTGAGAGAAAGAGTACAAAATGAACAAATAGAAATAGAACTTATTGGTACAAACTCCATGTTAGCGGATCCATTTACTAAGGCATTATCTCCTTTAGTATTTCACGAGCATGTTGCTCATATGGGTGTAATGACTTTTGATAATGCTTAAATCAGTGGGAGTTCTTAATGTTTCCTATTTCCTTGTGTTGTTTTATTTAAATTGATCTCATTTGGTTAAAGTAGGACTAGTTGGAGAATATATATATATGTTATTCATATATATTCATTAATATTCCATGCTACATATCTATACTTAATCTATGTCATTTAGTTGGATATATATATGTGATTAATGTGGGTTTAGTTGCGAATCAATTACAACGGCCCTTTAGTCCTTATACTTATATGACTAATGGACGGGATTGGTTTCGAATGATAACAAAGTGCACATAAGGGTTGTCATTTGTGTTATAAATATGATTGAAGAAATTTATTGAGTGAATGTATATGTTATAATAATCCAAGTGGGAGATTGTAAGAACATGGATTAATATAACATATAAATACTTAATAATATAATGATCAATATTATAATATATGGTATAAAGTATAGAACTCAACATAATATGTAGAATTCCATAATATAAGTATACCATTAAATGATGGGCATAATGGTAATATCTTATATATCAATAGGTGTAGTCCCTAATGAAAGTCCCCTTGGATTCCTATATAAAGGCTTATCCATCAAGCCTATGAATCTACTAGTTACATTATTCTCATTCAGTCAAAAACTCTTCCTAAGTAATTGAAGAATAAAGAGATTAAAGGGCACTCATCATTTAGAAGATCTACTCCTCCCTAATTTGAAGTCTATCTTCTTACTTCATCCTCTTTACTCAAGAACAAGAACAAGATTAAGAACGAACATGGAATCACAAGGTAATTACACGCTTCCGTCTTCTTCTTCTTCTTCTCTTCTTAATCTAGTAATGAGTCGGTTCATGTTTATTGGATCGTAATTGTTCCAACATAAGTGACTACTCATTTGACGAAGCTTCCTTTAACATTTCCACAATAATGTACGTATTTTGGTGAAAAATATAGTGGATTATGTTGGGGTTATCATACATCGGTTATGGTATGGACGCGTGTTTGGTTAAGTCTTCAAATCATCTATCCCACTCTCTGTCACATCTCATGTCCCATTGAATCTTATCCTTACACGTTTCCTTATAAAAAGAAGACTGACTAAACTAATAAGAAAAATGTACGGCCGAGATTCAATGGAACATGGAATGTGACAGAGAGTGTGATAGACGATTTGGAGCCAAGTATAAGATAAAGTCTCACCTTTCGAGCTAAGTTTTAGAGTTGATTGGACCAATAGTATGTAAGTACGTAACACTGTCTTGAGTTTGCATCAAACCATCCTCAAAATTCGCTAGTTCACTTGTTATTCTTATCGTACTGTTATCTTATTTAGTTTATAGGGCTGACTATCCAACTTGACAATCAATTTTTATGACCTTTTGTTTAGTCTCCATAGTTTTTGGAATGTCAAAAGATTTATTTTCAAGCATTTGATAAGTTTTTAAAAATATGAAGGAAAGCCTTTTTCATTGTTTGGCACAAATGGGAAATATTATAAAAAACTATTTAAGAATATATACAAAGTTTTCTTTTATTCATCATAAAATTAATGCCCCCATTTAATATAGACTTGTTTTAAAAAATGTTCTGACCTTAGTAACCATTAATTTAGGGTTAAACGCACTATTGGTCCTTTGACTTTGTTTCATTCTTTTGTTAAAATTGGGTCCTAGGAGTTTAATTCAAATTTTCACAGTCCCAATCCTATTGATGGATATCGTTTGAGAAATTTCGTTAAGTTGCTCATGTGCATTTAGTAATGGCTAAAATGGAATTTTTTCAAAGCTAACTTATATCACAATTTGCAATTGACTTCCTATGGTTTTAAAAAAGACTACACGACCTTTTTCCCCAAATCCATTTACATCCAGTTGAAATTAAAAAAACCCCAAATATATTAGCAAACATAATGATACGATCCTGACAAGCGTTAAAAGTGTTTCCAAGAATTCAGGGGTCTATTTGATAAGTTTGAAAACTTGTAGAAAAGTTTTGAAGCTTATGAAGTTGATTGGAAACTTGAAGGGGTCAAAGTGGCAAAGCAACAAAGTAAAATACAATTTTGGGCGAACTTTCTGTCAAATAGGCCCTCGCGTCTATTTTCCAGAGGCGACCGCGGCCGCGTAGATACTTAGGCAGCCGTGTCACTAACAAGGCAACCGCGTGGCCCGTATTTTATGTTTTCCGGATTCTTTAGTTTTAGTGTTTTAAAACTTTACCCTAAATGCTAGTTATGTATTTTACAGCTTTCTTAGGTCTTTTACAGTATAAATAAAGGTTCTCAATGTATTGAAAGATAGTTTTTGTTGATTTTTGATTAATAAAATTGAGTTGATTTTTTTGGATAAAAAATTGTGTTCTTATTTGAGTGTCCTGGATTGGAAGCTCGGATTATAAACATTGTGGATTCATTGTTTATAATTGAATTCAACTTATTGGTTGGAGTGTCATCCCAATTGTGGCGTCATTCACAATTCAAAGATTTGCGTCATCTTAAGGGCGTTGGGTGCGGAATCATTCATCCTAAAATCTTTCTAGGAAAACATGGGTTCTCATCACATAAAATATCTAGGTTTACATCCCATTCGATAATTGCGATAGAAGTATTTTAAGAGTCTAATCCAATAAACTTGTAAAACTGTTCATGGGGGTGTACTGCAATTTCACCCAAATGAATAAATCAAAGCCATGCCTAATGAAATCCATGAAAGAGTGTGGAAGCTAGCCTCTAATCACCGAGATCAAAATCTTCCCTTCTAGCGATTTACGCCCATTTTCCGTCGATCAGAAAACTCTTGATTTACTTCAACAATTCAACTCCATAGTTGTGCCACCTATAACTGTCCAAATTTGGATCCAAATTCAAATTCTATTTAAATGAGGATGCTAATCAACTCCTCCAACTATCTAATTTCTCAATTTTCTATTTGTTAATGCATTGTTATTTATGGGAGATTTGTGTTTTTTTTTTAAGTTTCTATTAGATTTAGGTGAGGGTTTATTTAGGAAACCTTTTTCGCTCTCTCTCTACAGTGGAACCCCCTCCTTCAATCCACGCCATCAATTTAGCCCATGTACGGTCATCTTCCTCGACTCTGGCAAGGTATTGTGCCGGTGGCCATTTCTTGGCATCCCAACCCACATCCTCACACTACAAGAAAACAGAGCAAGTGAAACAGAAAATTCTGTTGCAAAAAATGAAAATCCGTTACAATTAGATGATTGAAACGGAAAAAGTTTGTTGCAAATTCAATTTGGAAAACGCTCGTTGCAAATTTTTGTGCAAAGCCATGTATTCCGTTGCATGATATTGCACCAAACCAGCGTTGCAATTTCGTTGCAATTTCAAAATTTTCGGTTGCAAATGTGCTTCCAAGGACAGTTGACGTCCATTGCAAATAGCAACTAATTTTTTCTGTTGCATTCTTGCAACGAACTTTTTTCATTCTTGCAACAAACTTTTGTGTTGCATTCTTGCAACAGATTTTTTCGTTGCATTCTTGCAACAGACTTTTTCGTTGCATTTTTGCAACAGACTTTTCCATTACAATGTTTATATATTTCTGTTGCTAGTTTGTAATTGAATTTTTTTATAATTATTATTGCAACAGAAGATACCGTTGCAAAATTTATATCATAAAATATTTGTATATATATATATATATATATATATATATATATCGTACCTGATTGAACATTTCATATTTCACATTTTACAAAAAAAATTAAATCTAAAATCAAACATTTAAAACAACTCAAGTTTAAACATTTCATTCAAAAGTCATTGTCAAAGTGTCGGATTACATGTAAGTGTGGAGAATGTTAAGAACCTCCAAATGACTAACAAAAGACATTGTCTAACTGTCAAACTACATAGACGTTGGTGGAGGTTGTTGGTCTCTAAGTGACTGAATTTCCTCTTGCATTAGTTTGAAATCAGCTTTGATTTGGTCCATTTCCGCAGCATTGTCAGCTTGTATTTGTTTTTGAATATCTACCCTCACTTGTTCTACTCTTTCACAAAGCTTATCTTGAAATTGTTGGGTTTGTGTGAAATCGTCATTCACACTTCCATGTGACTTGCGCTGCCACTGCAACTCAAGATCTTTGATGCAGGAACCAACGAACCAAAGTCATACAAACAATTCTTTGCAACACCACCATATACATCACCCTAAGTTGTGGATCAAAAACATGTAGCTCAAGCTAACCTATCCGTACAAGTCACATCTTGTGGTTTGGATATCATAAGCAGCAATTTCTCGACCATAATAATCTGCTAAAATTGAAAGCTCTATTGCACCTTCAAAAGAATCCCGGGGATAAGAAAAGTCAGCCAAATAGATCACTAGAAAATTTAGTAAAAACCAGATTTCTATTTCGAGAAGTGAAGGCATTAATTGACCAAAGCTTGATCCCTGTTTGACACAATAGGCGTAAAGTAGATCGTGTGACCAATGGCCAGCGAGTGCATAACTTGATTGTCCGAAACAAGGTTCATAAGAATATTTAAGTGACCAACCATGAATTGTTTGGAAGGAAAAAAACACAAAACCAACCTCCGCATTTCTCTGGGTTAAGAATCCAAGCACATTATTCTTCATTTGGCTTTCCAAGGAATACTTCAGAATACTTGGTTGGATCACACATGGCGGCTATCTGGTAAATCTGTAACATATAAATATTTACATGGTATAACGGAAAAAGAAATTGTATAAGCATGCTAATGCTATTGTGTCAATCATTACCATGATTATACACTAGAAATGATGATGGGGACCCATTAATCCTACGAGATCCCAGTTTTAATGATAGCCTTGAGAGCATAAACACCACAACCTATTGTTAAGAGAGAACTAGAAACCATAAACCAACTTTTTTCTTTCCAAAGTTTAGTTGTACTAGTTGACAAGCATTAAAGTTATAGACCATCCCTAGTGTGGCTAAGTGGTAACAACAGATTTTGAATACTGATAAGTATGTGATGTCCAATCTAGAGGCATTCACCTAACTTTGACTTATTACATAGCCTTTGGCAAAAAAAAGGAAAGAAAGAGAAAGTATTTACTGCTTTCAATGGTTCAACGGGCACTTGAGGCTGTTTACTCTCGTCCTCCCACCACCATTAACTCTAAGATGAACCGCCTTCATAATGCTGGCTTGTCTTGTAGGCCTTTTCAACCCAGTCAAACAGAAAGCCCCATGGACATAATCTAAGAACTCAAACTATGTGACATGATGATGCCTCCTGCCGGCCAGTTTTCATCCCTTCTCTGGATCAAACTACTTTACTTTGGTCCAAAGGCCAGGTTTAGAATGGGTTCAAAAGTGGGATTTGTCAAATGAATATTTTTAGGAGTGGATTTCATAATTTTGTACAAGCCAAACTTTTTAGTCTCGAAACCCCATGTTCATCACAAGCCAAACGGGGGGAATTGGGAGACTTCATAAATCCCCTCCCAAATAGAAATCCATTTCCAAACACCTAAACCAAATGCACACTAGAAATAAAACTGAAAAATATGAATCTTCAGTAATGAGTAGCATTCTCCTTCATTACAGTTTCTTCCTAAAAAGATTTTAAGATATTTACCACTCAAATGTTCCACTTTAATAATTAGCATTCAGATATGAGTACATGGCAAACAGAAACGAAATGATAAAATAAGATTAATCACAATCCAGAAACATGCTCTAAAACATGGAGATATTGATGTTTACTCAACACCATTTGTTTTGTAAGGTTTCTCTACAATTTTTTATTATCATTCCCAAGGTCTGTCAAAATGGACAAAAAAGCATCAACCCCATCCCTAGTAACAAAACACTCGGCCAAGGCCAACCCAATTCAATCTTCTATTTGAGTTTTTTTAAAAAATTCTCAAAACTGTACATTGAGCAACTAACTAGAGCAAGTCAGTAAGCTTGATCAAGAAAGCTCAGGGTATTAGAGTTGGAAGTTTACAATGATTTGAAGAGAAAGTTGTCGCAACTTTTGTATTAGGTTTGATTCAATGTTTTTGAAAAGTTATTAAGACTGGGGAGAGAGGTGGAGAGATATTCAAACTAGGCTTATATCACAAAAAGCTAGCCAAAGCCAATTTGTGATGGTTAGAGAAGCCCTGGGTTGAGGTCGACAACAACCTATCCAAATTTTAATAGAAAGACGTTGATGTTGTTTAAAGTCGACAAGGATCTTATGCAAAATCAATAGCTTGAAGATAACATGTTTAATTCAAGAACGCATTCTCAAGTACTCAAAATGTTAAATAAAATCCAACTATGTTTCCATAATTAAAAAGGATATGACTTATGAGTAAGTGTGGCTAGACCGATGCTCTTGTGTTTGATCGAAAAAAACGGGGCAACAAGATTCGTGTACAAGACATCAAGTGATAGGGAAAAGGATTGAGATTAGTTAAGTCGACCAAATGGATTAATACAATAGCAAACGAAAAGGGTAGTATGAATTCTTATCTCCATTTGAAACGTCACTAACCACTCCAAAAGATCAGGGTCAAGAAGTTGGGTAAGGGTATCCTAAACTAAAGCCATTTGATAAATGCAACAAAATCGATGAAAAACTATGTGTCGATCATAGTATATCTAACTTCACACTAGTGCCATTCGCTACATTGTAATGAATGAACGATGGATTAGTGCATTTCACAAAAGCATTTTATCAAACAGTTTGAAGAATCAATTGTAGTGATCTTAAAATTAAGCACATTGGAGCACAAAGGCATGACACAACAACCAATTACTCGAAACAAAGCAACATGGCAGCAGCTCATTATATATATATATATAAAAGCAGCCAATTACTCGAAACAAATCAACATGGCAGCAGATCATTAAAAAAAATGCTGTCAATTACTCAAAACAAAGCAACATGGAAGCAGTTCATTCAAAAAAAATATATACCAGCCAATTACTCGAATCAAACTAAAGATAGATATTTAACTTCAGAAGACAATGTGTTCATTTAACCAAATGTAACTAAAGAAACCAGAAATCACAAAAAACAAATAAAAGAACAAAACCCTTTCACCAACCAATTAACAATGCACTGAATAATTGTTTTGCAATCTGAAAAGAAGTTTCAAACTCAACAAGAACAAAAATGGATGTTTCATAACAAGCATTAAATAACAAGCACTGATGCTACAATGTGAATCCCTTCAAGTACTCTCGATCACGTTGGGCCTGCTCCTGAAACTTCCTAAACCACCTATCCAATATATCCATTGGCACCACAAGCTTGCTCCCATCAACTCCACAAAATGATTGCATAAAATTAAACAAATTCTCCCTAACTTTCAACGCTAACCGCTCAATCTTCTTCTCTCCAGTTACATCAAGGGATGGGAGGGTTGAAGTATCTTCTACAGAGACCCCAATTTCTATGAACTTTTAACAGTTATCACTAACGTGATCCAGATCATAGAAATCTTATATCTCACCCATTGGTCACTAAACAAACCTTCCTAATTACCTAATCAAATCATTTTAGTTCCAATTTGGAATTTTCTGATTTTGTTTTTTTTAGCATCGAAACAGATCTAAAACAAATCAACGGACAGATCGAAGCAAGTAAAGCTCATCCCATCTCGAGTCCTCAAATGAGAAAAAATCGCATCAATCTGAAATATGTAGTAAAGTACAAGTGTTCTCTCAACAGAGCTCTTAGTCTAATCTTAATATCATTTTATGGTGTCATACCAAAAAGAAACAAGTGATCTATTAATTATTCAGCATTTTCAAACTTTCAAAGCAGCTTTGTGAACCATTGTTTCCTTGTGAATTTGGTGGCAACTCTTCTCCACGAGGTCTAGCAGTTTTTCCAAGTTCATGGCCCAAGAATTTAGAATGTCATTGCTATCCTTTGCTGTTTGGAAACTTACTGTCGGAAACTTGGTTTCCAATAGCTTGAATAAACTAAGTTATGTAAGTGTATAATGTGGGAATCCCACATTGGGAACAAAATGAAACAAGCTCTACCTTATAAGGTAGAGCTTTGAGGCTTTACTTTCAGGCCCTTGGGCCACTACACTTTTGTGTAGGAGAGAAGACCTACCTAGGTGTAGGTCCAAACACAGCGCCGGCTGGTTGGTTGGTCGGTCGGTCGGGCTCGGCTACTGAACCTATCTTTTGCTAACGGTTCATTTGGTGTGTGACCCTTTTCGGCATGAACCTTTTGTATAGGTTCAGAAGTTCACCGACTCCGGGGAGACGCGATTAATCGGTTTTGCCTGTCAAAGGTTGTGTCCTTTCTCGAGACAAACATAATCGCAACCTGTCATCCCAAAGATTGTGTACTGCTTGAGCAGATCGTTTCGTACTCAACCGTTCCCAACTGTCATCCCAAGCGCCATTTAAATACGACCTTCAAAGCAGATTTTTGGTATCGAAAATTACGCTCTTTCTACACTACTCTCCTACGCCCTACGTAGATTACGGGTTGCATTCGTTGGTGATTGAAGCATTGAAGATTTGCCATCATTCAATCACGGTAAGATCAATATCCTGGGAGACTCACTAGAATCACGCCGTGCAGATCTAGAACACGGCTTCTAGTTTTTGTCTTAAGGACAGAGATATAATCTCGTTGATCTTAATACAAAAACCTACACTACACTGCCAGGCTAATATAACACTTACTACACCCAGGGGTTGGTCAACCTTCGCCACCAGTGCTTTTGATACAACCATATCAGAGAGATGCTTTTCAGCTTCCTGAATACTGAGGCACAGCAGCTCTGCAAGTCTTTTTACAGTTATATGTGAGTAGTACTTCGAGACAACAAGGATGTTATGTTTTATTACTCTTTCCCTAAGGTCTTCAGCAGCCTTTTCACCTAAAGCACCACCAAGCCTGTTCTTTTCATTCTCAAACTCATCCTTAAATGTGTTCCATAAAGAAGTCCACTGAATAACTTCCATCGTGATCACCTGTTTTAACAGGGACCTAAAATGAGGAATTTCTGAGAGATTCTTATCATCCAAGGTAGAGTTCAAACAGCTGGACTGCAAAGGATCATGTGGTGCCAATACTAAATACCTGCAAATTTTCCTCAGAACTGGTATCCATTGAGCTGTGTTTTCTTTGACATAAGGGATATCATATATTGATTTGTAGCAGCGGCATATTTCAAGGTAATCATTGCTGTGAGAGTAGAACCTTATCATTAACTCGTAGTAAATCCGTTTCAATTCAAGAAGTGATGGTATATCAGCAGGAGCCTCTTCTATGATACTCTCACGTTCTTTTGGTTTTTTCTTTTCTTTAGAAGCATCTGCATCAAAAACTCTTGGACTGATCTTTCTTGACAGAATTTGTGCTCGCACATAATCCTGGCGGTCTAAACAGAGACGAACTTGTTCAAGAATAAAAGCAAATTTTTTCAGTTTTTGCCATAGCCCCAAATGTTTCAACCGCAATTTTTTGCATCAAATCAGCAGCCTCAGCAATTTTCCCCTGTTCTTCCTTAATCTTAGATAGCCTCTTGATCAACCGTGCCCTCTCAATCTCAACATAAATCTTCCCAGCAGAAACACTATTAAGTGTTTTAATGAGCTCTATCTTAGTTTCAACATTCGGTGTCTCGTCAATATATTGCATTGCTTGTTGAACCATTGAAGTGACAGCCTGCTTCAACTGACCACGTCACTTTGATAACAAAACAATCTGATCATTAAGCGTCTTCCAGGCTCGAGCTTCATAGCAAAGTTGCAAAATCTCAGTGGCGGCCTTCCTTGTACCAGCCACATCTCCATTAAGTCTCATTTGCCTCTCCACATTCAACAGTGACTCTATTTGTGCATCCAGATTACCCCCTCCTTCCATCTTCAATTCGAATCGGAGCTTCAAAATGTGGAATCAAGCGGTATTTGGGACTGGATATAGCGAATTTTTGGCTTGTGATTGTTCGGAATGAAACCCTAGGAGAGAGAATGGAGGAGACGGAAGTGAGAGGCAAAGTACCAACGCCAAGCCGGTAGCCTTGTGAAAGTTCCTTTTCTGATCTAGAATTTTCTGATTAACTCAATTAAATAACCAAAAAAAAAAAACTATACATTAAAGAGAGCAGGAATTTGATGCGGGTGCAATGAAGCATACTTCAAATGGCAGGGGAGTAACCAAGAGGATATATGGATTAATGAAGGGGGAAAATGATACTAAGTTAGAAAGGGGTATGGGCAGGAAAGAAGGCAGCCCGTATGCTAAAAGAAAAGAACACAAAACACACAAATGGAAAGGGTTCAATGGGCTGGTCCTAGTTGGCGAATGGAAGGGAGGCACGGCTTGGGAGAGGCTTGCATGGTGTTGCATGCAAGGGGGAGACAACGAATTTGCTTGGGGCTTGGGCCACCCTCCATGAAGTGGGAACAAGGAGTTTGAGTTAGTTAGAATCTGCCATAGGTTAGGATTTTATTTGTTTCCTAAAAAGAATGAGTTTCCTTTTGTTTCAATATCTAGAATATGTTTTCTTTTCTTGCAAGGTTAGGAGTCTTTTCCCATTAGAATTAGGACACTTTTGTAAAGCCTTTTTAAGGCATTTTTTTAATGAATAAACGGCAGATTTTGGTGTGCAAACTGAACAAGAGAACGGTTGTTCTTCTTCCCGATTCTTCGAACAAAGTGAGTGAAGCTTTGTTGTCGAATCAAACGGCATTCTTTACGACAAGCGAGTGAAACTTGTCCGGTGAGGCCGATCTATCCCTCCTCTATTTCTTCTTCTTTTTATTTCTTTTCGTGGCAGCCTGTTCGTCTTTGATAGTAGGTCCGTTTTTGAAGGCAAATTGGACGTGAATTTGGCACGGGTTTGAACAGATTTTGGTGCGTGAGTTGTTGGGATTGGGAGGTTGTTTGGGCAGCCTAACACCTGCTGTGATTAGGCGTGGGGTAAGAGTGGTTGCTAGGTAGTTGGTTGCTAATTGGTTAGTTAATTTTGTAGGGAGAAATTATGTTTACACAAACTGTTCAGGGCTGAAGTTAATTCATAGTTTGGAGCAGTTTTTGAACTTGTAATCTGTCCAAATTAAGCTGGGAGTTTGGGTAGTAATTTTCAAAGGGAACTTTATAATTTTGAGCAGATTTTGGGACTGTTTTGGTGGAGTTTTGTTCGGCTTAGGGGCTGTCCAAAAAGCTGGGACAGATTTGTGTTGTTCCTAGCTTTTGACATCGCATCAGAATTCCTGGAGGATACGAGTGGTTCTCCAAATCAAGTAAACCCCCTCAAAGAGAAATGTATAACTATACATTAATGTATATTTTGAACAATTACGTCAATATTTAGTAGAAGCAATATTTATGTATGATTGTTGAAAATATGTATTTAGTGTTATTGTGTTCATACATTTACTTTCTGATAAAGCACAAATATTGCAAGACTGCATAGAAACCCTTAACTGATTACAAAAGGGATATGTAATTGAATACTAGGTATTCCCAAATTTTCCCAAATTTTCCCAAAATAAGAGTATGATACATCTACAACTATAGTCCCAAAATTTCAAACAATCCATACCTACACCTGCAATTAATGTTCAATAATCTATTGAA
This sequence comes from Codonopsis lanceolata, assembly GCA_013146195.2. NCBI lineage: Eukaryota > Viridiplantae > Streptophyta > Magnoliopsida > Asterales > Campanulaceae > Codonopsis > Codonopsis lanceolata. The sequence goes on from CM028378.1 coordinate 176,623,302, forward strand.
AACCAACAGCATCACAGAAGGTAAAACCCTTAACTAATTACAAAAGGGACAGGTAATTGAATACTAGGTATTTGAATACTAGGTATTTGAGAAACAAAGAGTATGGAAAACATCAAAGTAAAACCAACAGAGCCTCATATTGAAATATATCGAAAGCCCTAAAAGGGAGACAGAGAGGGAGGGAGAAATCGAAGATGAGGGAATACCAGTGAGAAATCGGTGAAGAGGGAAACCTCGAAATTGTAGCGTCAACTACTGGAGCGAACCTTCAATCGATTGGAACTAGGTTCGAATTTTACAATTCGCGCAGGTTGCTACTAATGCAATGGAGAAAAGAGAAGGGTTTTGAGCCGAGTCGTACGTTTTGGGTAAGAGTTAGACTGGTGAGGGGACTGAGTATGATGAGGGACAGCTGTTTCTTCCCACCAATTTTTCGTAAAAAATAGAATGTCAATTTTTTTAGTTTCAAAATATAAAATCTTATATTAATAAATGCAACTGAACTTGGAATGGAAAATTGAAACGAAAGCTCATCTGTTTCAAAAACCATTGCAAAATTAGACGACATTGAAACTAATTTCAATTCTGTTGCAAAATTCCGTTTCAATATTTGACATTATATTTCCCTCCAACATTTCCCCCAAAAAAAAGGACACGGCTAATGGGTTTCCTCATTAAAAATTCTTTGTCCACTTATATTGTAACTGAATTCAATTCTGTTGCAATATTCTGTTGCAGTTGCCCTGTTTTCTTGTAGTGTCAAAATAGCTTCGATCCTCATCTCCAAGCTCCGACAAAGGTTTGCAATTCTCTCCACAAATTTTGAGCCTACGGTATGATTCTGCAATGTTAATCATGGATTATCCTAGGGCTTAATTTCTGCAAAAATTTCAAACCTAGGGTTTCATCTTCCTGGACTCCGCTATATATCTACAAATTTTGAGCCTTAGGCTTCATCATCCTCGACTCTGGCTAGACAACAGCTTCTAAAACATTTGGGGAAGAAGGTATTGTGGTCTTATTTGAGAAAATTCAATTTAGCCTTTACTAAATGCATGGAGGCAACCTTTACTAAATGCATGAAGGCACATGGGCAACTTAATAGTATTTCTCTAACGTCATCAATCAAAACGGCTGAGACTGTGAAAAATTGAAATCTTAGTACCCACTTTTTACAAAAAAATTGTTAATGGACTAATTCTGAGATTGACCAAAAGTCAAGGGACCAATGGTGCGATTAACCCCTTAATTTATCGCCAAATGAGTCAAAACAATAAGGTTCATTTGTATTTCAAGTTCACAAAAAAGGATGGCAAAATTGATAATTGATGCAAAAATGGACAATTGTTTTAAGATGTCCCAAACAATATAGTGGACACTTATTTTAGGACGGAGTGAGTATTTTTATCAAAATAACAAATTATAAATAGTGTACACAAACATTAAAAAAAACTCAATTAATTTTTCTATAGAAATTATATGTTAAGAGAATAATTGGTTGTATCTGTACAAATGTGTGTAAATATGATGTGTAAGATTATGATTATTTTTTCAAAAGAAAGAAATTACTCAATTGGGTGATCATGGCATAATGTAATATTATTACACTAGGTTATCACCCGTGCGACGCACAGTTGATTTAGTGTTCTTTCTGAAACTTATTTTTGTAGATATAATCTGCAAACTATTTGAATGAACAAACAACAACAAGATATCCTTATAATTAATAAATTAATAATTAATAAATAAATAAAAAAGCGTAAGATCACATCAAATCATCAAACCGAAAATCAATGCGAATTATAAAATCGAAGACAGACTCGTCAAGGAGGTGTTTGATAGAGGGGAAGTATTTCACAATGGTTATTGTAGTGTTAGTGAAACACGTTTAATTAAATTTGATAACATCTATTTTAAATTGACCGAGTTTTGGTAAAATAATAAAACTTAAAAAACTTCTACCTTGGGAATTGAGGAGTCCTAATCAAATTAAACTAATCTAAATCAAATGTAATAAGATTTACTTGGTACAAACCGAATTGGCAGAAAAAAAAAGTTAAAAAAAATTTTTACCATGAAAATTGAAGAGTTTTAATCAATTAAAACACGTCTAAATCAAATGTGATAAAATTCATCCACCAAAAAAATTTTATCATGAAAATTTGGAGTCATAATCAAGTGAAACACGTTTTAATCAAATGTGATAAAATTTATATGGTATTAATCGATTTTGACAACAAAAAATTGTAAAAAATAAAAAAATTACTATGTATAACGGAGGCACCAGTTTTAAAATCTATCACGTTTTAATTTTGGTAGCAATTTATATATATATATATATATATATATATATATATATATAATATTCTAAACATGTAATAAATAATTGAAATTTTTAATTAGAATAATTTGAAAAAAACATAAAATAAGGTAAATATTCAAAATTGATCATATGAATATGTCATCAAAAGATTAAAATCTATGAGAATTGATAAAATCTATCTTAAAAAAAAATTACCATGAAAATTTGGATTCCTAATAAGGTGAAACGTGTTTAAATCAAATGTGAGAAAATATATTCGGTATTAACCGATTTTGGAAACAAACAATGGTAAAATAAAAACATCTTACCATGTATAAAGCAGACATATATTTTAAAATCTATCCGACTTTAATTTTTGACAGCAAAAAAAAAAGAATTTATATATATAATACCGTATGCACAGTCTTAGTAGTTTTTTTTTTTTTTTTGAAAAAGTTGTTTATAATAAGATTATTTTCTAAACTTGTAATAAATAGTTAAAATTTTGAAAAAACAAAATGAAACATAAGGTAAATATTCACAATTGATCATATGAATATGTAATTGAAAGATTAAAACCTATTAGAATTGATAAAATCTATCCGCCAAAAAAACTTTTACCATGTATAAATCAAATATATATATATATATATATATATATATATATATATATATATATATTCACATGAAAAATCTATTCACCGAAAAAACTTACCATGAAAATTTGGAGTCATAATCAAGTGAAACGTGTTTACATCAAATGTGATAAAATATATCCGGTATTAACCGATTTTGGCATAAAAAATGGTAAAAAAAACTTTTACCATGTATAAAGGAGGTAACAGTTTTAAAATATACCCGGTTTAAAATAATACAAAAAAATACATATATAGTACCGTATGCACGATTTTAATAGTTTTTTTTTTGTGTAAAAATTATTTATAATAAGGTGATTTTCTAAACTTGTAATAAATACTTAATTTTTTTAATTAAAATAATATGAAAACAACGAAAAATAAGGTACATATTCAAAATTGATCATATGAATATGTAATTGAAACATTAAATCTATGAGAATTGATGAAATATATTCGCCAAAAAACACTTTTACCATTAAAATTTAGAGTCTTAATCAAGTGAAACACGTCTAAATTAAATGTGATAAAAATCTATCTCGTACTAACCGATTTTGGCAAAAAAAATAATTTTTTTTACCATTTATAAAGAAGGTACCAGTTTTAAAATCTATCCGGTTTTAATTTTTGGCAGCAAAGAAAAAGAAAAAAAATCACAACTTCACAAGAAGTTGACACGTAGAAGCAAATAATTCGTTTAAAACTTTATGCATTCAACACAAAGTCGTCATGTGGCAGCAACGACTTTTATTTAAATAATAGTTAATAGGTAATTAATAGATTAGTAATTATATATATATATATATATATATATATATATATATATAGAAGAACAAATAACATAAATTATCTTGTGAATAATTTGTACTCCCTCCGTCCCTAAATAATCGTCTGGGTTGACCCGGCGCACAGTTTAAGAAAAAGTAATTGACTTGATTATTTATATTGGTTTAATGTGTAGTTTCCTTTAATGTCCATGTATATGTGACCCATAATTAAAGTAGAGTGAAAAAGTAATTGTAAAGTGGTAAAAGTGATGTTCTAAAAAGGTAAATTTCAAAGTGGACAATTATTTTGGGATGGACAAAAAAGGAAAGGAAGACGATAATTTAGGGACGGAGGGAGTATTAATTAAATAATATGAAAATGAAAAGAGATGAAAATTGAAGAGTTTTGGTCAAATTAAACTTGTATAAAGTTTGACCAATGATCTACGTGACCTTACTTGTCTTTACAAAGTTGCAAAAATTGGAATCCATTGTATTCTTAATGTAGTTTTTGAGTGAAAGAGATTTTTTTTTTCCGAAAACATAACAAACGCAGTTAATTTTAATTTGATTTAGTCACATGTTGACTTTTAAAAATAGAATTTGGCATCACTACTTTGGCTGTGTATTAGATAACCCCTTTGTAATAAGATATGATTCGTAGAATCGATTTCAAATAACATACTCAATTTGTCGCAGTAATATCTTTTTTGACTAATTTTTCTTTGATCCAATTGATCTTTTTTCTGGAATTTTATTAACTTATTTTTCTTGTATCTAAAGCGATAAGTAACTATCTATATCCAAAACCGTTAACATACCCAACCCGACCAATTTTTTTTTTGGGTAAAAAATAAGGGGTCGGATTGTATCGGGTTAAAGCTGGTCGGACCTGTTACCTATTTCGGCTCGCAAAATTTGTGCTCTATAAACGTATAGTTTTTTTGTGGAAACTGTGGGCCAAAGTGGGGCGACCCATTTCGACCCACCACTCATTCCACACCGATCTGTTTCGACACATTTAATATTCGGGTTATAATGAGTCATGACATATTTCGACCCGTTAACCATTTTGACCCAACCCGATCTAACCCACTCAATCGCCAGCCCTAATATAAAGGAAACCATTACCACCTTGAAACCATAAACATGACCATGAAATCATCCATGGGAAGTCTCCCCATTTTTCTTACCCTAACATTTTACTTTTTCACCACAACACATGCTATATGTTTAACAAAAAGGTTCACCGTTAGTATCGCCAATAATATTACTACGGCAAATATAATGGCGCACTGCCAGTCAAAAGATGATGATCTCGGATATAGATTCGTTGCCAAAGGTCATCCTTTGGAATTTAGGTTTTGTGTGGATATATTTTTTCACACCCTTTTCTTTTGCACCTTTCAGTGGTATCCCTATACAAAATCTTTTGAGGTATTTACATGGGAATTGTCTCATGCCTGCAAAGGTACATGCTTCTGGACAGTGGCCACTGATGGGTTTTATTTATACGACGTCAATCTCGGTAAGCCAGTGAGGAAATATGTTTGGCATTGATGCGTCTCGATCTACCAATTTTATACAAAATCTTTGTTGTGTAAGCCTTTTAGCTAATAAAGAGATAATCTCTCTCTCTCTCTCTCTCTCTCTCTCTCTATATATATATATATATATATCCCCCTTGCACAACTCTTTGATACACAGAAAGGAAAAATAGTTAGTCTAGTAATTTTACTCAATCTTGACATTTTTTCAATGTACTATTTTTGGGATGAAATAGTCATTGGGGATTGAAATGAAGATGCAATTATGTCATTATCGTTGATCAATCGGCATCCAATTTCTAACAAAATCATATTTCTGGGATGAAATAGTCATTAGGGATTGATATACACATTGATTTGTTTATGAACATGTTTAGAGCTTCACCAATGCTAAAGTAAATGCGAAAGAAATTAGATGTTATCTTGAATTTATATCATTTAAAAAAAAAACTTATTCAATACAAATGTGGATGATGAACGTGGATATAACATGCCAACTATTTTTTTCTTATCGTGGATAACAATGTCAAATTTTTTCACATTCTACTTGTGTGTATGAATACCTCCTAATAAGCATTTTTCTTTCAAAAAACTCTTTCTATTATTTGGTTGTTCCCTTTTCTTTTATTTTTTACTTTTTTTGTAAGATTTCATTTTAAAGAAGCCACACATTTCACAAATATTTATAATACGTTAAATTATTTTTTTCTTAAACAGTGTGCCGAGTCAAAGTAAACAATATTTTTAAAACAGAGGAAGTAATATATAAAAGTATAAAAGAAAAAAGTAAAAAGAGTTCAAAGAAATCCAATCAATTAATTAATTAAAAAGGTTTATCCTTGAAATATAGTTGCAACACTCATTTGGTAAATGTAAATAATTCTCATAAAAAGAATCATCTTGAAAACTGTAAACTTATTTTTGTATTAACATTCGTTAAATGTGCTTTATTTGAAATTATAAACATAAGATTAGTATAAAGAGTTAATGACAGTACAAGTCAATTGACTATGATCAATTCGACCATTAGTCCTTTAAGAAAATTTCATAACACAATCATCCTAAAAGTTTCAAATTTTTACGGAGTCAATCCTTTTAATGGATGGCATTATAGAAATTGCGTTAAGTGCCTTATGTGCCTCGCATGTGCCTTTGGATAAAATGAAAATTTTCACCTCTAAACTATATTATAATTTACCATTAAAACTCCTACGTTTTGATAAAAAAAACTACAAGGCCTTCTTGCCAGAATTCATTTCCATCACATTGAAATAAAATAAAAAACCCTAACCTTATCCATAAGATCCACTCCAAGATTTTATGACATGTTTTCAACTTAACCCACAAACTCCAATCACTTTCCAATGATCTTGTTGCAACCATTTTTCAAATATATTAGTTCTAGCAGCTTGATTACTCACACAGAGTGAGAATTGGTTCCTATGTCCTTTTAAAATAATCCCGATAAATTTAAAATAACCTCAATCTAAAGTTAAAGAAAATGGAACAGAAGGAAATTTCTTTATTGTTTGATTTTTCTGGTCCTATGAATTCCTTGGCATGCAAATTCCACAGCAGCTACTATTGCTCTAGATAAGATCCCTGCAGAAAAGTGTATCAGTGGACTTTATGTTTTAAGTTCCACGAGATCAGTTATCTCTGTTCTTAAGACAAAAACAGGCGACGCAACGGTCTGGACGGATTTGAAGCCTGTTAGTCTCCCAGGGTTATGGAGCTTACTTGATTGAAAGAGGCAGACTTTCTTTGATCAATCAACTGTGAATCAAACTGCTGCTGTATCTCTGTTTAGAGCAGAAGGAGTAGTACAAAAAATGAGAGGAAAATTTTCTAACCTTGAAAATGAATTTCCTACAGTATTTAACTAAGGCATTTGGGAGTTGGAGCGGTTGGGGCTTGTCCGAAACAGACACAGCCATTTCGGACACAACTGCTGGGAGTTGGGAGCGGTTGGTGTTTGTTCGAACTGATACAATGTTTCGAACACAACTGACATTAACCGTCGCTGTAACCGCTTCTTGTCTAAAAGGCATTAAGCGTCGTTGTCTGAAACGGACACATCAGTTTGCTGTTGCTGTAACCATCAGCGAATTGGCTTAGCTGCTTGGACTGTGTAATGAACTGGCAACAAAAGGAAAGGATCCAAGCCGAGCCGGACCGGGCCAGGTAGGGTCGGGCGGGAAGGCGGCGCGCGCGCGTATGGCACTTAGCTAGGTCTTCCCTCATAAACAAAAGTGTAGTGGCCGGCCCAAGGGCCAATTGTTAAGCCTAAACGCTCTTCTTTATAAAGTAAAGCTCTTTTTTATTTTATTCCCAGTGTAGGATTCCCCACTTCCTACTTTACATAACTCCTTCATTCAATTATTATTAGAACAGTTTCCAACAATCCCCTACATTGAATGAGATATCATGTAAGTTGATGACATGTGGATAGGATAATACAGAGATACAACTGAGAGTAGTTGTAGTGGAAGAGGTGGCTTTTGGCTTTGAACATTTCCTTATGATGTACTATCGGGATGACTTACTAATCAATGACTTGGTGTGTCTTGAACTGACCGGTGTTTGATGTCATCCAAGAGAATAGCAATCACACAGCTGCTTTCAAACAGAGTTCGATTCTTCGGTTTTGTTCGTTTTGGCCCTGAACGATGCCTGGTTATGTGAATGTTTGTTAGAGAATTTCAGCCTCTAAATTCTCATAAGATTGGCTAGTCTTACATTCATATAGGTTATTGCCTATAAGGAGTTGTTCTGTCAGAACTCCGCTTGACGAGTCAAGTCATCAGAATCATTAAAAGCAAGGCTTATCCTAAACCGCGACAGATAACACTAGTGGTTTTCATCATAGGAATATGTAGAATTTTTGTAAATTCTTTTAGTGTTAACGGTGAGATTAATTTAGTTGGGTTGTCCCTTTGAACCTAGACCATGGGATCTCCAATCAGCTAGGTGGGGTTTTCTGCTAAATCATTTTCTATTTCATGGGCTTGAGGCCCATTCCCTTTGATGAGCTGCATACTTACTCTATCGACAAACCTTTAGTTAATGGATCCGCTAGGTTGTCTTTTGATCGAATATAATCGATGGTGATCACTCTGTTTGAGAGAAGTTGCTTAACGGTATTGTGACGCCTGCGTATGAGTCGTGATTTACCGTTTTACATATTGTTTTATGCCCTTCCAATTGCGGTTGACTGTCACAATGGATGCATATAGCTGGTACTTGTTGTGGTTAGGATGTAATATTTTCTAGAAAGTTGCGTAGCCATTCGGCTTCCTCCGTTGTTTTATCTAGAGCAATAAATTTTGATTCCATTGTAGACATTGTAATGCAAGTCTGTTTGGAAGATTTCCATGCGATAGCGCCACCGCCAAGAGTAAATACAAATCCACTTGTGGATTTTTAGTCATTAGTATCGGATATCTAGTTGGCATCACTGTAACCTTCAATTATTGCTAGATATTTTGAATAGTGCAACCCATAGTCCTGTGTGTATAGATCGTAGATACTGCAGAACTCTTACAATTGCCTTCCAAAGGATCGGTCCTCGATTACTTGTGAATCGCTCAATCTATTGACAGCCACCTATGCTATGTGCAATTTGTGAGATACATAAGACTACCTATTACACGAGACTACCTATTACACTATTTGTTTTGACTATTTAAGTTTTTGAGGTGAAAGTTTGGAGTTTTTTCGAGATCTGGTTTTAGCAATTCGTTTTGACTTTGATCATCCTTGTTGAATTTCGAGATGAAAGTTTCCAACGCTTCTCAACATAATGAGATTGTGATAGTATAATCCCCTCGGATGTTCTAGATATTTTAGTACCTAGAATGACATCGGCGAGCCCAAGATCTTTCATTTCAAATCTATTGGCCAACATTTTCTTGGTTTCCTTGATCATGTTGTTATTACTGCCAATGATTAATATGTCGTTGACATAGATGCATATAATAACATATCCCTGGTGCGTATTTTTGGCGTACACGCATTTGTCACATTCGTTGGGTTTGAAACCATTGGCAAGTATCACATCATCAAAACGTTTATGCCACTGTTTTGGTGCTTGCTTTAATCCATACAACGATTTGACCAACTGACATACTTTTTGTTCGTTGCCTGGAGCAGTGAATCCTTCGGGTTGATTCATATAAATTTCTTCTTTGAGTTCCTCATTTAGGAAAGCTGTTTTGACATCCATTTGATGTATTTCATGATCGTGCAAAGCTGCAAAGGCAATGATTAGTCGAATTGAGGTGATTCGAGTGATAGGGGCAAAAGTGTCAAAGTAGTCAACACCCTCTTTTTGATTGAATCCCTTTGCGACTAGTCGTGCTTTATACTTATTGATTGACCCGTTGGGTTTTAGCTTCCGTTTGAGAACCCATTTGCATCCCAAAGGTTTGCATCCCTTGGGAAGGTCAAATAGCTCCCATGTGTGGTTTTGCATGATGGATGCAATTTCACTATTTATGGCCTCTTTCCATTGGGGAGCTTCTGGAGTGGACATTGCTTATTTGAACGTTCGTGGTTCATTATCCACTATGAATGTGGTTACAAAGTCTGGTCCAAATGTTTTCGTAGTTCGGGCCCTTTTACTCTTTCTATGGAGACTCATTGCAATCATTACTTGTGCTCCAAGAAAATGACCATTTTCCATTATGATAAGTTTTTAATGGAAAGATATGTTCGAAAAATGTAGCATTTCTCGATTCCATTGTTAAGTTGACTTCAATATCTGGATTGTCAGATTTGTGGATTAAAAACCTATAGGCACTGCTATTGCCTACATAGCCTAAGAAGATACAATCCACAGTTTTTGGACCGATTTTAACCTTTTTGGGTGGTGGTATTGCGACCTTTGCCAGACACCCCCACACTTTGATGAATTTGTAGGAAGGTTTGCGAGCATTCCATAATTCATAGGGTGTTTTGTCCAATTTTTTGTGTGGTAGTTTGTTTAACAAGTAATTGGCTATGAGCACCACTTCCCCCCCACATTTCGTCGGGTAGACCAGATTGAATTAATAATGTATTCATCATTTCTTTAAGGGTGCGATTCTTCCTTTCAGCAATCCCAATGGATTGTGGAGTGTAAGGTGGAGTGACTTGGTGAAGAATGCCATGTTCTGCACAGAAGTCTTTAAAGGGAAAAACATATTCGCCTCTTCGATCTGACTTAAGAATTTTTATCTTTTTCTCAAGTTGATTCTCGACTTCATTTTTATATAACTTGAATGCTTCAAAGGCTTCATCTTTACTGTTTAATAGGTAGAGATGACAAAAGCGAGTACTATCATTGATGAAGGTGATGAAGTATTTTTTCCCGGCATAGGACTCTATGGATTTTAAATCGCATAAATCACTATGAACTAGATCCAATGGTCTAGTGTCATGGTCTACCGATTTAAACGATGTTCTCGTTTGTTTATCTTCAACACAAATTTGACATTTTTCTTTTTTATTAATGCGTATTGTAGGAATTAGATCCATTTGCATTAGTTTTCGTATAGAATCATGGTTAACGTGACCAAGTCTATAGTGCCAAATATCAAAGTGCTCAAGCAAGTAAGAAGAAGATGCCTTAGCTTTATTATCAACTGTAGTCGAGGTGTTTATCACCATTACATTACATTTGAAAAGGCCCTCATCGAGGTAACCTTTTCCTAGAAAGACTCCATTCCTACTAAGAATAAACTTGTTCGACTCAAACACTAACTTAAATCCATGTTTAATCAACAATGAATCAGAAATTAAATTCTTCCTAATTACTTGTACATGCAGGACATTGGTCAACACCAATTACCTCCCACTTGTCATTTTCAGCGTCACTTGCCCTTTCCCTTCCACTCCAGAGGTGGATGAGTTGCCCATGAACAGCTTCTCCCCTGACGTCATTTTGGTATAAGAAGAGAACATCTTCGCGTCGCCGCATATGTGACGTGTGGCACCGGTGTCCACAAACCATTCACGCCCCGTACCAACCATGTTCGTCTCGGAGACCACACAGATCATGTTGATGTCATCGTCGACGAGGTTGGCTTCGCGTCGGACCCGCTTCTTTCCTCGAAATTTAGCAGCTTTGTGGCCTTTTTTTTATCGTAGTTGAGGCACTTGCCTTTGAACTTGTATTGTTTGTGTTGCTTGGATGTCCCTTCACCGGAGCTTTTACTCTTCCCGTTCTTGGAGTCCTGTTTAACTACATTTGCCCCTTCAATGGTACGCATGTTCTTCTTCTCAGCAATCCGATTGTCCTGCTCAATCCGCAGCCGCATGATCAAGTCTTCGAGAGACATATCCTTGCGCTTGTGCTTGAGATAATTTTTGAAGTCCTTCCAACCGGAGGTAGCCGATCGCGTGAGAACCTCGAAACGGCTCAGAAATTATCATTCCTTCAGCCTCGATCTCATGGATGAGTAGCTGGAGTTGCTGGACCTGTAAGACAACTGGTTTAGCATCAACCATAGAAAAATCTAGGAACCTGCCTACCACAAATTTTTTATGGCCAGCATCCTCAGTTTTATATTTTTTCTCAAGTGATTCCCATAAGTCTTTTGCAGTTTTAAACAGACTATAAACATCATGAAGGGAATCATGAAGGCCATTGAGAATGTAATTTCAGCACAAAAAATCTGAGTGCTTCCAGGAGTCTATTGCTGCCACTATTGTCTTGTCTGCATCAGCAGGATTTAGAGCAGGGCTATCTCTTTTAAGAACTTGGACAAGTTCAATGTGGTCAGATAAAACAACATCTTTTGCTGCAAACATTTGAACTCGGTGCCATTGAACTTGTCAGGGCATTCACCATGGTGAGCATGGAGCGCTGGCGGTAGGCCATGAGCTACTGTTGCAGGCTGTTCGATCACAACAGTAGTCTCAGGTTCTTTTCCAGAAGTCGACATGCTGCAAAATAAGATAAGAATCAAATCTTATATATTCTGTACAATTACAATAAACAGTACTGTTTGTGTTTGTAAAACAATATGTTATAGAAATGTTTTGTGTATAACAACACTGTTGTTTTCTGTAACTTGAAAGTTACAAAATTGAATACTTCTGTGAAATGAGTATTCCTTGTTTTGTTTCTGTTTGCACAGAACAAAACCTGTACATGTTGTTTAAAAAGTTCTGCTGGAATCAGAACACTAAAAACAAGACAGAAAAGGGGTAGAAGACAAGACAGTAATGGATCTGCCAAGAACTCTATGCCAGAAAACTTCTTGTCTTAAGATTGTTATTGCTCTAGATAAGGTCCCTGCAGAAAAGTGTATCAGTGGATTGTATGTTTTAAGTTGCACAAGATCAGTGATCTCTGTCCTTAAGACAAAAACAGGCGCCGCAATGGTCTGGACGGATTTGAAGCCTGTTAGTCTCCCAGGGTTATGGAGCTTACTTGATTGAAAGAGGTAGACTTCCTTTGATCAATCAACTGTGAACCAAACTGCTGCTGTATCTCTATTTAGGGCAGAAGGAGTAGTACAAAAAATGGGAGGAAAATTTTCTAACCTTGAAAATGAATTTCCTACTGTATTTAACTAAGACGGTTGGGAGTTGGAGCGGTTGGGGCTTGTCCGAAACAGACACAGCCATTTCCGACACAACTGCTGGGAGTTGGGAGCTGTTGGTGTTTGTCCGAACAAACACACTGTTTCGGACACAACTGACATTAATCGTCGCTGTAACCGCTTCTTGTCTAAAAGGCATTAAGCGTCGTTCGAAAGGGACACATCGGTTCTTTGTTTACAGAATCGATTGAACGGCTTAGCTGCTTGGACTGTGTAATGAACTGACAACAAAAGGAAAGTGTCCAAGCCGAGTCGGACCGGGCAGGCGCCGCGTACGTGTGTGGCACTTAGCTAGGTCTTCCCTCATACACAAAAGTGTAGTGGTCGGCCCAAGGGCCAATTGTTAAGCCTAAACACTATTCTTTATAAAGTAGAGCTCTTTTTTATTTTATTCCTAGTGTGGGATTCCCCACTTCCTACTTTACATAACTCCCTCATTCAATTATTATTAGAACAGTTTCCAACAATCCCCCACATTGAATGAGATATCATGTAAGTTGATGACATGTGGATAGGATAATACAGAGATACAACTGAGAGTAGCTGTAGTGGAAGAGGTGGCTTTTGGCTTTGAACATTTCCTTATGATGTACTATCGGGATGACTTACTAATTAGTGACTTGGTGTGTCTTAAACTAACCGGTGTTTGATGTCATCCAAGAGAATAGTAATGACACAGCTGCTTTCAAACAGAGTTCGATTCTTCGGTTTTGTTCATTTTGGCCCTGAACGATACCTGGTTATGTGAATGTTTGTTAGAGAATTTCAGCCTCTAAATTCTCATAAGATCGGTCAGTCTTACATTCATATAGGTGATTGCCTATAAGGAGTTTTTCTGTCAGAACCCCGCTTGACAAGTGAAGTCATAGGAATCATTAAAAGCAAGGCTTATCCTAAACCGCGACAGATAACACTAGTGGTTTTCATCATAGGAATAGGTAGAATTTTTGTGAATTCTTTTAGTGTTAATGGTGAGATTAATTTAGTTGGGTTGTCCCTTTGAACCTAGACCATGGGATCTCCAATCTGCTAGGTGTGGTTTTCCGCTAAATCATTTTCTATTTCATAGGCTTGAGGCCTGATCGATGTCTTATTTTAATTATTTCCTTGCAAATGGACAAGACTATTGGAGAATAGTTTTGGGAAGCAAGGGTCGAACCTCAGAGACAAGAAGATCACAGATAGTACGATTTATTGATAGCAAATTATTAATATAAGGGGGTTTTTATATTAATTATATTCTAAACTAATTATTATTATTCTGTTTAACCAATTAGCAGCAATTATAATTTATGAAGATCTTATGGTGGATGAAAATCTAGGATTCGGGTTTCACTTGTATCTCCTCTATGCTTATTTTAATAAATTATCATTCAATCTCTTGGGTTCGTTCACAAAATATAGATATTGCCTGTTGAATTACCGTTCAGTCTCCATCTTCAAATAATTGATCCATTCTATATCATAAGCACAAGAACATATGATCTAACTATCACTTAGGTCATATATGGAACCTAACCCTAACTTATCACTCTCGTGCATCGATAGGTCCAATTTATTGTGATGGTGAGCCAGTGTACGACATATGCACATTGATCATGCAGTTATCCGCACCTCTAGGCCTTTATTATTCACGATTACATTCATTTGTTCAAAGTGAAATAATAGAGGGATTGATAAACACCACAATCAGCAAGAATTGAATGAATAAAATATAGGTTAAAGCATAGATTCGATACAAGTTACCTCCCACCTCCTAGATTAATGAAGATTTAGTTCATCCTTGAAGATAAACAGCACATGGAGATGATTGAATACATGAATCGATCTTCAATCCTTGTAATTACAACAACTAATTATGTTATACAACCTAAAATCTATTATAAAGCTATAGAAAACTACTTTCTAGCCGTCTTAATGCCTTGGCTACCGGCCTCTATTTATACCATGGAGTTGTAGGGCGATTAGATCTCTTGGCCTGAAGTGAAAACGCAAATTCTGGCATTCTGACTACCTTGCGGTCACAAGGTATAAGGCACCTTGCATCCGCAAGGTCCTTAATTTTTCCGGGGCTTTGATTTTGTAGTTTCTGCTTACCTTGCGGAGGCAAGGTATATTGTACCTTGCGACCGCAAGGTGCCCTGTCTAGTCTTCTTCGTTTCTTCTTCAATTTTACACTCTGACCCCTTCTTGGAATTTTCATAAAAAAAACCTTATAATCTCTATACTTTCACCTAAAACCCTGAAACTCACAAAATCATTGAAAAACATATATCAGTAGCCAAACGCCTCGTGGAATCGCTCAATTTAAGTCATAGAAGTATAGGAAATCGACGTATAAAATACATCGATCAAATACCCCCAAACATAAACTTTGCTCAATCATGAGTAAACAATACTTATAAATACAAAAGCATTTAAATAACAAACTAACGAAAATCTTTTTGGAGGGTGACACTAGTTACACTCCTCTAGAAACTCACAAACTCAAAGAGACTCTTACGAGTGACTCGACTAAGCAGATAAACACAAAAGCAGATAAAAACTAAACTTAAAAATGAAACAAAAATCTTTTTGGCTTCAACGTCAAGTTATAATAGCATGGCATAACAAAGCAGTATCAGTCCGATGCTCACCACATATGTGCAGACTTAGTCACATAAAACCAACTGAGTTTTACTTAAAACTGCTACTACTCTTAATTTCTCTGTGTGTGTGATCACCAGTCTTAGAGAATATCTCAACTAAAACAGTTTTATTAAGCTAAGCACCACATTCATATGAAAATCAAAATTTAATTACAACCAATGCATCAAGAAGTATGAGATCTACCATCCAAACCCAGTCTATTACAGAAAGAGAGGTCACCAAGGATTTCAAAAACTTATACATCCATCCCATGCACTTCTATGTATGACATACAATGCGCTCATATCCCAATTACTTGTAATAGCTAAGATTATGCTAACATAGTGAGCTCTTGGCGAATAATATGAATATGAAGTGTTTGATCAATTCTATATGACTCATTTAGCAGAGAAAACACGCACAAGCATTGGCAAGAAGATCATTAGGTCTTTTTTAGCATGTAATGAAAGGCCATGGTGTTGGGGGCTTTGAAGAAAAGGGATTGGAATTCAAAGTGAGAGAGTAAGACTACCCTTTATCCCTCATACTTCCAAGCAAAAGGAAGTTTTTTTCCTTTTTAGACTAGGACCTGCAAAGACTACAAGTGGGGGGGGGGTATTTTTTTCTTTTACTTTTCAGTTTTCTTCTTTCCCCCCCCCCAAAACTTGTTTTGGGCAATATATATAATCTAAAAACATCTCATCATTTTTCTCAGCAATATTTTTCTAACATATTTTCTTGAAAGCTATGCTTTCATTTGAATCTACTTGCACACTTCTTCTCCCGTTTCATTTTTCGTCGATTTATTTTTTTTTATTTTTTTTTACGACGACGGGAAGAAGAAGTTTTTAGAAAACTTGCTTGACTGAAAAATGGTCCCATAAAATTAATTCCCCACCCACATCCTACTCTCTTAAAGGGTAGACTAAAAGTATATAGACTTTTAGGATTAAGTTAATGTGGGTAATAGAAACGATGTCAAATGGGGGTTTAATGTGTGCTTAGCACACTCCATACTTTTTAATTAGGCTCAAAAGGGGACACTAGGGATAGTTTTAGTAAAGATCAGGGAATATTTAGGCTCTAACGATCCAAAGATGGCCGAAGTCATTTCTTAATGCCAAATGCTCATGTAGTTTTTAAAGCAAGTAAGACACACAAAACATCATATCAACTATGGGAATTGTGGGGTTGAATGTTTATCATCACTGGATTTCACATAAGCATTCGCTAAGACAGATGGTAGGGACAATCGAGACTAACATGCAGACACGGTTCGAAAGTGTGCTCGAGATATATTAGTAAGAAAATCCAAGGGATCTAACTGTCGTGCAATTGACCCTAAGTTACAATTCAATGCAACAATCATGTTCGGATGGCTATTCATCATATTCTTGTGCATATCTTGTTGAAATGAAATGGGTGCTATAAACTTTATAAAAGTATTCTAATCAATCCATAATTATGACTGGTGTGGATGCATGAAGAATTTGGAGAAAAGTAGGATTTCCGCAAAATCAAGTAAATTCCAGAGAGATCTATGAACAAGTTATGTGGTTCATTGCATTAACTCCTCATCGACTAGTACTACCACACCAAAACTTGAGGATGAAATTTTTTAATTAAAAAAAATATATTTTTTTATAAAGAAAATTGGAGATGATGATGATACAATTGATGATGGATCCCCATAGCAGGAATCCACGAGCATCTAAAATTATAGTATTCTGGTCAAAGCAACATCTTCGAAAACAAGAAAAATTCAAAAGCAAGAAAGGCAGGTGAGGAGAAGACACGATAGAGGGAAAAGAAAATTTTCCCCACCCTAAAAACGTAGCCCAACTCCATTTCTCCTTAGGCTAGGACCTGCTAAGACTCTGGGCTTAGAATCCCCCCCCCCCAAACTTAATTTCTATTTTGTCCCCAAAATTGAGGAACATATCAGAGGCTTGATGGGGAAGGACAAATATAAAAAGGACATAGTAGGCCCACCTAACGAAAGAGGATGAAACTTAGGCCTCGACTCAAAGTGAGTCGGGAGGAAATAACGAACGAGGACGAAACTCAGGGATCGTGCCAGGCGGCATCCAAAAATAGTTGGAGACATTTTTCCCCACGGTGTTGACCTAACCGAACAGATCTTCTTGGTTGGCACGCATGAGTGCCAACTGCTGCTCAATCATGTCAATCTCGAGGGCAAGCTCCTCTTGCCTGTTGGAGATCCCCACTAGCGGGTCCTCCTCCTCTTCGGGCTCCTCCTCGTGAGGAACTCTCTCTCGCGGCTGGCGTTGGTGCTCAAACAAAATTGCCCTAGTTATAGCGAGCACCTTCTTCAGCCTCTCCGAGTCGCGAGGCCACCTAACTCCCGCGTCTTTACACAGTCCGGTAATCAAATGTAGGAATGTGAACCCCGCATTTGTCGTACCTCTAATAAGGGTCTTAATTTGGCCGTTGATCAGGCTGCCGACATCGATAGACCCACCGGTCATGATGGTGTAGATCAGGACGGCCTTAGCCCAAGTCACCGTGTGTTGGTGACTGGAGGGCATAAGGCGGGAACAAATGAATTTCAACACGGGCCTGGCCATATCCAAAAGGAAGGACTCCTCCATGGTGCGTGGACCAAATGGTGGATTGCGGTTTTGTGTCCACACCACACCAGGATGGGAGATGGTAGCATTGACCACCTCGACAGGGACAGGGGAAGAAAGGTGGCGACTATAGTCGTCGGCACCCTCCGCAAAGTTGGAGGTGTCGTCGTACATGTTAATGCTTTGGGACTCAAAATTAACATCCTTGCCCCTAAAAAAACATCCTCTAAAACCCCACCATCTATGCCAATTTTCCCATTGGCATAGAACTCACGGACAATAGGCACGATTGCCTTTTCCGGAGACTCAATCATAATACTCCACCTACGCGCTTTAAATTCATTATGAAGGCCAAATTCAGCGGCCTTAAATCCCCTCTCGGGAATCAAGGACTTAAAGAGCTTCGCAACGTAGCTCTCTGATGCCTCAAAAGATATGAAGCAGCAGTGGTCAAAAACTTGCTCATCCTCCTCGATGGGGCGAGAAGTAGAGGGGCCGGTGTTTCTACGTTTTGGGGCCATAATGTTTGCGCACAAAAAAAAATTTAACAAATAAAAATATTACTCTCTTTTTTTAAAATTTAAAAATTAAACTATCACCTAAAGTATGCAAAAATTATATTTCTACGTAAATTATTCTAACACCCTAACATGCAAGTAATTTTTGTACATAAAAATGGAAGAAGGGTGAGAGTTACTTGGAATTTTGCAGCTTGAAGGTGAAGGGTCGCCGAAATTTGAGCTCCTTCGCCAGATTTTATGGAGTGTCCTTCTTCAACCTTTGAATGGGGTGTAATGGAGGATGAATGGAGGGAGAAAAGTTTGAAGGAGGGAGAGTTTCTTGTAGATCGAGCCGGAATGGAAGAGCTTCTTGCCGGAATTTTAGAGGGAGGAGAGCCGTACCGCCCGCTAAGAAGAATGGAGGAAATTTTCGGGTGTTACGCTCTTTGAAGCCCTAAGTGAGTTCTTTTATAAAGGGATCTTGCGGCCACAAGGTCTCTTTTACCTTGCGTCCGCAAGGTAGTCAGTCACGTCGGCTGTGCTTCCCTCGTACCTGCATGATGCTGGTCACACTTCCTGTATTTATAGGGACCTTGCGATCGCAAGGTATTAAGCACCTTGCGTCCGCAAGGTAGGCAGAATGATCCTCCTTTGTTTTCCTTTCATCCTTTTTAGCAGTTTTACACTTAGGTCCGTCCGTTAAGTTTCGTTACGTTCCGTTACTTTCCTACATTCTAAAAATTCTACAAAAACTCTAAACTAACAATATTAGCAACATATAAATATAACACTACGATGTTTTTCTCCCCCAAACTTGGATTATGGCATATTTAATTTCAAAATTAAATGTCCAAAATTGAATTTAACGGAGAATAACATATTTAAATTAACTACAAAAGCAAATAAAAATTCATAGTGGGTTGCCTCCCACTTAGCACACTGTTTGCGTCTTTGGCTCGACCCAACTACAAACCTAATCATCGGGTGGTGCATTGTCGGCGAGGCGAATTAGTTCAATTGTTCGTTCGGACATCGGTTCAAATATGATTTGAGTAACGTACAAGACCATTAACTTTAAACACTTCATTGGTCCTTAGATTTCTTATGTCAATTGCTCCATTGGGTGGTGCATAGTCAGTGAGACGAATTAGTTCGATTGTTCGTTCGACTGACATCGGTTCAAGATACAGTTTGAGTCTGTGACCATTAACTTTAAACACTTCATTGGTCCTTAGATTTCTTATGTCAATTGCTCCATGAGGGTAAATTCAGACAATTGTGAAAGGCCGCAGGACCATTTTGATTTTAATTTTCCGAGGAAATAACCTAAGTCTAGAATTGAAAAGTAAAACTTTTAATCCTGGACGAAACATTTTATTGGCTAATCCCATGTCATGGTATTTCTTGGTCTTTTCTTTATAAGTTTTGGCATTTTAGATTTCGCAATTTAGCCTATGTTCCTCTAGCTCATTTAACTGAAATAGTCTTTCTTCACCAGCCAAGGTTAAGTCTAAATTTAATTCTTTGACAGTCCAATAGGCTTTATGTTCAATTTCAACTGGTAAATGACATGCTTTGCCATACACCATTCGGTACAGACTCATTCCTATTGGGGTCTTAGAAGCAGTTTGATATGCCCATAAAGCATCTTTAAGTTTAGACTCCCAATCTTTACGATTGGATCTAACTGTCTTTTCTAATCTTGCTTTATTTGTCTATTGCTACCTCTACTTGGCCGATGTCTCGAGGATGATAGAGTGTAGCTAACTTTGTGAGTTACCCCATGTTTTCTAAGGACATTATTTAATAATTTATTAGTAAAATGAGTTCCTTGATCACCGATTATGGCCTTTAGTACTCCTATATCTTGGGCAAAAAAGATCTTCAACAAATTTAAC
The DNA here is from genome assembly GCA_013146195.2 of Codonopsis lanceolata. NCBI lineage: Eukaryota > Viridiplantae > Streptophyta > Magnoliopsida > Asterales > Campanulaceae > Codonopsis > Codonopsis lanceolata. Next base: position 176,643,759 of record CM028378.1, read on the forward strand.
CACGGTTTTTACCATCATTAGTTTTAGTACCTATGGCTTCTATCCATTTAGATACATAATCAACAGTTACTAAAATATATTCACAATTATTAGAGACGGGGAAAGGTCCCAAAAATCAATGCCCCAAACATCAAAAATTTCAACAACCATATTGGTATGCAAGGGCATTTCATTTTTTTCCTATTCCACCGAGCTTCTCGACATTTATCACAAGTTCTATAAAATAAGTCACGCTCTCTAAAAACAGCTTGATTGGGCCAATAATATAAACCAGATTGTAAAATTTTCTAGCAATTTTATTTCCACTAAAATGACCACCACAAGAGTATTCATGACAAAATTCCGTAATACTTTGTTGGTATTTTTAAGGACACATCGTCGATTAAAGAGTCTGAAAAACATTTTATATAAATGAGGTTCTTCCCAAAATAATTCTTTTGCTTCGGCAAAAATTCATTTCTTTGATAAAATCAAAAAATCGATTTATAATATCGGACACATAATAATTGACAAAATCAACATACCAAGGGTCAATCAGATTGCTAAAAGTTGTTCATCGGGGAAGTCTTCATTTACGTGAATTGTATTATCAAAGAATCGACGTTCGAGTAAGGGTGAAAAATTGTAATCTAGACAAATGGTCGGCTACTTACATTTTCTGCCCTTTTTATCCTTGA
>CM028378.1:177256173-177318242 GCA_013146195.2 Codonopsis lanceolata
GTCTCGTGGCGCTGCGTTCCGGTTGGTCGAGGCTCGTGGTTGTGACTCTCCTTCTCTCAACGCGTCGGGCCGGTCTCTACCTCTAGGGGAATTGCAAACGCGCATGTACATTCGATTTTTGCACGTGACCCCTAGTTTTTGGACCAAGCCTTTCTTTTACATGCGAGGTGGGTTTTGCCGCTGGTCTAGGTAAGTCAGCCTCTCCTAGCCTTTGCCATACCGAGCCCGAGTGAGCCGCATCAGGCCGCCATACATGGCGTGTGTAGTCTCTGACCGGCCGCTACCTCGCCGAGAATTGACCGGCTCGTCGATTCAATCTCAGGGTACAAGACCCTAAGCTTCGTCGACGCTTATTCAGGACACCATCAAATCAGAATGCACAAAGACGACCAAGTAAAAACTGCCTTCCGAGCTGCAGGAGCTCTCTATTGCTACAACATGATGCCTTTTGGCCTGAAAAATGCGGGGGCAACCTACCAAAGGATGGTTAATAAGGTTTTTGGAAATCAATTAGGAAGGAACGCCGGCTGCACATCGACGACATGGTGATCAAAACCAAGGAATCAGACCATGTGGGAGACTTGCGCGAAACTTTCCAAAACCTGAGGGCGAACAAGATGATGTTGAACCCCTCCAAGTGTGCTTTCGGGGTGACCGCGGAAAAATTTTTGGGCTACATGGTAAAGGAAAGGGGAATCGAGGCTAACCCGGAAAAAATCAAGGCGTTGGCCGAAATAAAGCCACCGACCTGTGTCAAGCAAGTCCAAAAGCTGAACGGGAGAATCGTGGCACTGGGAAGGTTCATTTCCAAGTCGGCAGAAAAGAGTCTGCCCTTCTTTAAGATCCTGAGAGGCACCAAAAAGTTTGCCTGGAACGAAGAATGTGACATCGCCTTCGAAAAACTCAAGGAATACCTCGGCAACCCCCCTCTGTTGAGTAGCCATGTCCCCAACGAAAGGCTCGTACCTCTCGCGATGTATACCACGGCCGATTCGTTTCGCCGTAGAAGAAGGCAGGCATCAAAAGCTCATTTACTATATCTCCCACGCCCTCACCGACGTCGAGACACGATACATGAACATAGAGAAGGTTATTCTTGCATTGGTCCCGACGCCGTAAAGTCAAGTCGCATTTCAAGGTTCACGAGATAGATTTCAAGATACACCGGATCCGCCTCGCAGATCCTCCACAAGCCCGACGTAGCAGGGAGAATGCTAAGATGGGCAACCGAGCTGACGGAATATACCATCACTTATCTGCCGAGAAAAGCAATCAAAGCACAAGTGATTGCTGACTTCATTGCGGAGACATCCTTCGAATCAATAGAAGAAGAGAGAAGCTCGGCAATTAGAGCCTTGCCCGACGAGGAAACACCCAGCCCGAATCTCCCTCGCAAAATTCGACCCGAAAGACCATGGAAGTTATTTGTGGACGGCTCGTCAAGCGAGCATGGCAACGGAGCACGCATTCTGCTCACAACGCCGGATGGGGAAGAAATCAGCAAAGCTTTGAAGCTAAACTTCTCTGCGTCAAATAATGTGGCCGAGTACGAAGCCTTGATCGTAGGGATCGAGTTGGCTCTCGAGATGGGGGGCACAAAAACCCTGCTCTTTAGCGACTCCCAGCTCGTCGCAAAGCAAATTTTGGGGGAGTACGGAGTTAACCACCCCACGCTGAGCAAATACAAGGAACTCGCTCTCAGGACCCTCGCACAATTCGAATACTGGGAGTTGCTCCAGATAAGTCGAGATAACAATGAGAAAGTCGATTACCTCTCGAAGCTATCCTCCTATAACCCAGCACAACTACCAAGCGAAATATGGTTTGAAATAGTGGACACACCAGCCATCGACAACGAGGTAGTCATGTTGATCGACCTGGCAACAGATTGTTGGATTGATGACATCAAAAGATACATCGAGCACGGAGTACTGCCTGACGAGAAAGAGAAAGCATGGGCCATGGCAAGGAGATCGGCCAGATACACCGTAGTTGGAAACCTGCTATACCGGAGATCCTTCTCAAAGCCGCTCTTGAGATGTGTTCGCCCAGAGATCGTGGAGGGGCTGCTAGCTGAAGTACACGGAGGAGTATGCGGAAGCCATAATGGGGCGCGTAGCCTGGCCGACAGAATCATTTCCTACGGCTATTATTGGCCAACAATGAGAAGGGACGCCGAGAGACATGTCCGAAAATGCGATAAATGTCAGAGGTTTGCCAACATTCCTAGGTTACCCTCGGCCCCTCAAACACCAGTAATAGCATCATGGCCCTTCGACATGTGGGGATTTGACCTAATGGGCCCATTCCCCTTGGCGAAAGGACAAAATAAATTCGTTATAGTCACAGTTGACTACTTCACCAAGTGGATAGAAGCACAACCTCTGGCAAATATCACTGAGCAGAAGGCAATTAACTTTGTTCAAAATCAAATCTGGTGCAGATTCAGATTACCAAGAGCCGTCATTACAGATCATGGCACCCAATTCTCCTAGCGATTCACGACTAAGTGCCACGAGAGGTGTCCAACATTGGAAGTCATCAGTAGCACATCCTCAAGTAAACAGCCATGCTAAAGCGGTGAACAAACAGATTCTTCGCGCTCTGAAAAGAAGGTTAGACGAAAAGAAGGGAGCGTGGCTGGACGAACTCCCGACGGTGTTGTGGTCGATAAGGACGTCGGCACGAGGATCAACAGGCGAAACCCCATTCTCTTTGACATATGGCTCCGAGGCATTGGCCCCCGTCGAAATGGCCCTGCCAACAATTAGGGTAACTCACTACGACCAAGAGAGCAATAAAAGAGCTAGAGAGCTCGACCTCGATTACCTGGAAGAAAGAAGGTTGGAAGCAAAGTTGAGGTCAGTAAACCACAAAAAACTGGCAAAGGTCCATCACAACAAACGCATTAGGCTCGCTCATTTGCCATCGGAGAATTAGTCCTGAGAAAGATTGAAGCCACAGGGAATAAGACGGGAGGAAACAAGTTATCACCCAACTGGGAGGTCCCCTTTCAGGTCACAGACATCATACGGGCCGGAACTTACCGACTCTCCAAACCAAATGGAACCCCTCTCAAAAATCCTTGGCATTCCGACCACCTCAAAAAATATTATCAGTAAAATGTAATGTAAGCACCTCTTGTTCTAATAAAAAAGGCTTGACATAGAAATATGGTGTTATCGAACAAAAACCTCGCTTGCCGAGGGAAGCAACGGCCCTTGCAAAAAATTAGCCCTAGAGGCCAACATTAAAACCTCGCTTGCCGAGGAAAGTAACGGCCCTTGCAAAAAATTAGCCATAGAGGCCAACATAAAAACCTCGCTTGCCGAGGGAAGCAACGGCCCTTGCAAAAAAAAAATAGCCCTAGAGGCCAACATAAGAACCTCGCTTGCCAGGGGAAGCAACGGCCCTTGCAAAAAACTAGCCCTAGAGGCCAAAATAAAAACCCTCGCTTGCCGAGGAAAAACATTGGCCCTCGCCCACCTAGCAAAACAAACAACACCCACCAAAAAAGCGACTGGTGATTTAAAAAAAAGGAGGAACAGCAAGAAGCATAAAAAGGAAGTACATTGTTCAAGAGGTAGTACATTGTTCAAAGAGTGGTACACTGTCCAAAGGAAAAAAGAAAAACTACTAGGGGTCCGTTGCCCCAGCCTCGTCCCGAGATGCCCGACCATCGGCCTCCCATCTCTGCTTTGACAACTCCTCCCTGTTGGCCTTCTCCCCGCTCCAGTTCCCTCATCAGCTGGTCTCCCACGAAATCATTATCAGCGTTTGGTGGAGCCCCCATCTCGGCGTAAGGAAGGAAGCTGCCCTTCACCCAGACATCGTGAGCCACTAGCTGGACGAAGAGATTGTGACCGCAACAGAAAGAGGAACCCATTCCGGGGCATGGGCCTTAAGATCCGCTTCTTGGATCTCCTCCAATTCCTCCCGATCAAAGGGAACAAAGGAAGAAGCAGCTTGGCACTCGGATCCGTAAGACTCAAGGGCGGCCATCTGGACGATAGTAAATGCCGGAACGTCGACGGCAGCAGCAAGCCCTGAAAGTCTGGACTCGGCTCTTCTCCATAGTATCCAGAACCTTATTCCCATAATCATTCGACGCGAGATAATCAGCAATGGCCTGGTCCCGAGTAGAGCTGAGCAATGTTTTTTTAAAAACCGGACCGGACCAATGAAAATTGGACCGAACCAATTTATTGGTTTGGTCTTGGTCCACAATTTTTCAAGAACCGAATAATTGGTCTGGTCCCGGTTTTATGTTTTTAAAATTGGTTCTAGAACCGGACCGGACCAACTTATTTATTAATGTTTTTTTTACCTACAAAATAAAACCCTAGATTGGAAAATATATATACTGATATACAATTCAATTGTCTCAGCTCTTATTCCTCTTAATCACTTATCGATCTTATGCGCATCCAGTAGCCACGGCAGACCGGCAGAGCAGCAGCCAAAGGCCAAAGCTTCCTCTTCTTGCCTTCCTCACTAAAGACTCAACCCTAAATCGCCTCCCTTTCGGCGTTCGTCGTCGGCTAGAGTCTCCGATTCACGTCTCTCTCTCCTTTCGCTGCCTCTAACTCTCGTGGCCTCACCCTCAATCTCGTGATCCGCCATTCGCCAGACCGCCACCGGGTTGTAAATCAAAGACTGGCAGTACCGACACGAACACTCTCTTAGTCTCTTTCTCTCTCACACACACACAACTCTATGGGTGGTCAAGCCGTCAAGGACCTCAAGGTTCCTCCGTTCCTGCCCAGTGCTCCTGGCTTCAGTGGATCACTGGATTGGATCATTGAGGGTTTAAGCCTTTGTAAAATAGTCTATTTCATTTTCATCCATCATTCCATCTTAAACATTTTATAAAATAGAAAGTATTTGTTCAATGCTCTGTGAGTCTGTGTGTTATTTGTTCCTGTCCATTGCCCAGTGCTCCTGGTTTTTGTTATTTTCAATGCATTGCTATTGAGTAGTTCTTGCATTTCTATTGAGTAGTTCTTGTTCTTCAACATGGTAAAGCTTGTATTTTGATAATTTGAGGTGATAATTATTGGATTCCATCTATTACTACAAAGTGAACAATTATATGGCCCCAGTTATTTCGATGTAAAACATTCTCCTCAAAATATTATCATATGATGTATTTAAAATTTTCTTTTCTCTTTCGTATATGATCACTTATGTTGATGGTTGTGGATTAATCAATGTTATGGTATCGCAAGGTCTTGTTTTTCTCGGATTCTCTTCTTAATATGAACAAGATTTTTGAAAACGTTTTTACAATGAAATAAGCAAGATTCCATATTTCACTTGGCAAAATGACTACCCATTTAGTAATGACCGTGTCAAGTGGCAAGTGGCAACTGTAAGTGGTAATGTCTTGGGTTGTAACTGATTGGAGAAAGAGAGCCTTATTTTTCTGTTGCACTAGAGAAGTTGTGGCACACATGATGTGCATGCATGTCCATACATGCTAATAGATTTCAATATTCTTGGGTTTAAGGATAAGAATAGAAAAAAGTAAAAGGAAGCTTGGATTGTTGTTCTTAGACTATTCTTTTGATCTAAAGTTGTCTCTGTTTTAGTTGTGCAACTGCCCTCCAAAAGTAGACGGAACATCTCCATTTCTACAAATAGATATAAGCACATGCTGACTTGCTATGAGTATTGTTCTAATTAATACAGAAGTACAATAAACATGAAATATTGTAGTTAGTGAACTTGGTAAAGTGTAGGCACTTGTTTTTATCGCAACATGCTTAGAGATCAAGCCTGATTGGCTTGATCCTTGAATGTTTGTCAACATGAGCATGGCTTGAATGCACAGGAACACTTGTTTATGAGTAGCTGGTTTGTCTTACATCCTACTTTCGATTAGAAGACGGAAAGTGTGTTGTGGTCTATGGAGAAAAAAATGATATTGATAAGCTCATAGATTTATGTTAGGTTCACCTATTTCACTTATCAATATCACTAATTATGATCTTTAAGATTTATGTATGTTCATATGTTCTGTGTTGTGTAATAAACCAATCATTCTTATTTATGTACTATTTAGTTGCCTTGATAAGCTATGACAAGATTGCTGTTTTTTGAATTTGCGTATGCATCAAAGAAAGAAGAGGAGGCAAAAGAAATCAAGAAATCATCTTTAGCTAATTAGCTCCGAGAGACATTTCTAATGTTTTACTTTAGTACTTTTTAGTTTTTATTTTAATCGAAGGTTGTTTCCTTTTTAGTTTGTACTTTAATCGAAGGTTGTTTCCAAAAAAACATGTTTGATTTTGAATGTACTTTTATTGAAGTTTGTTTAATCTTTTTATAAAGTTTAAGTCTTTAAAATTTAATTATATATTTGTATTAAACAGTTAAAAAACAAAGAAATCGTAGTATTGGTTTGGTCCCGGTTCTGATACGTCTTCGATTGGTTCTGGACCGGACCAACGTATTAGTTCCCACACATATTGGGTTGGTTCTGGTTCTAAAATTTTTGAGAACCGGATTATTGGTCTGGTTCCGGTTTTCTATGTTTTTCCAAAAAAATGGACCAACCCGGACCAAGCTCACCCCTGGTCCCGAGTTGCCATGGACGCAACTTCAGCCTTTAATCGATCATTTTCCAGGGACATGGCAAGCAATTCGGCCCTCAACCTGTTATTAGATTGAGCCAGCTGCTCCCCCTCGGCGACCTTCGCCTTCAAACCCTTCTCGGCCTCCAACCATTCGACCTTTGTCGACTCTAGCTGGGTTATCTCTCCCTTCTTCACAGCCAGCTCGGCCTCAAGAGCGACCATGCTATCCAGCTTGGCAGAAACATCGGACTGAAGACCCTCGACCTCTTGCCCCAATGAGACGACGGCCCCCGGGCCGAGGCCATTCTCTCCTGATAAGAAGCCAAGCATATACCCAACTAAAAGAAAGCAGAGGAAACAACAACGGGGTCAGCAACCAAATAAGGCAGCACCTGAAGAAATAAATAGAAGAAGAAAAGTATAAAGGGTCACCTCGCTTATGAAAAGAGCACTGAGGTCATCCTACTGAGAATCGGGTAGAGAGGCCACTCCTTCGACAGACTCCCGAGGAACCACCTTCGCCACCAGTCGGCGAGCGTATCTAGAAAAAAAGTGGGGGAGGCTTGCGGCCGACCTGGTAAGATGCCTCGCAACAAATTCATTGTCCCCAACTGCCTTGGGTTGTGGCCTCCATCGCCTCACCTCGCATTCTCCGGCCGAAGGGCCGCTGAATGAATCCTCTGACGCTTGGATTTAGGGGCCCAACAGGGGGCATCGAGGTCTTGGCTTTGCCTCGAGAATGTGCACTGCTAGCAGCCTTGGGAGGATCCTCTAGAACGCCGACCAAAGGCAAAACTTCTTCCTCACCACGAGAAGCTGCCTGTACCTGAGCAGCCTTCAGCTCGCTCCTTCGTTTCTTGTCCTCTTCCTTCCTCCGAGCTATCAACTCGTCACGAGTTATTCCCATATATCTGCACAACAATACCGAAGTCAAAAAAAATAAAATAAAAATAAAACGGGGAGAACGAAAGAAATAAAGACAAAACAGACTAACCACGCACAAAGCGCCTGTGCTTATCTTTCCAGATCAAACACTTCGAAAGCGAATACGCCTCCCTGGAACATCGGCCAACCAGCACAGGTCACATACTTGACGCCCAAACAAGCCACTCAAACCCCCTCATACTTCACCGAAGAAACCCCGAACCTTGAAAGAAGCAGGTCATTCCACACGATCACCTTCCAGTTGTAACTATGAACCTGCTCGCCAAGGGCATTACACAGGGGGGCTTCAATGGCTCGCTTCATAATCAGTCACCTCAGCCTTCTTCGCCTTAACAATACCACGGGCTCCCTTCAGGTATCTCAAAATTCCACCCGCTACTACACTAGAGGAACGGAGCTTGTCTCCCTCAGAAACTCGCAAATAAACGGATCCAGTGGGAGCCGCAACCCAGACGACTCAAAGAGGGAAAGGTAAAAGCTGACGTGGCTCCGGAGTTGGCGAAGCTCACCCAGGCTCAAGGATGGGTCTGGAGCCGAACCCCGAAAACTATCAAAACCATACTCTGCGGCCCACTCTCAGCTACGTCATCGGAGGTAATATGGTTCTTAAATGGCCGAAGATAGCGTGATGCCCTCTCGCCCTCTACCTTCCGAGCCTTTGATCGGCCAGAAATTGATGCACCATCGCCGCTAGACATCCTTTCGGCTTGCCAAGACTCCAGCGCTCTTTCAGCTCGACGATAGTGTAACACTTTCTCCCTCGTGAAAAATTAAGTTATTAGACTTAAAGCAATACGCTCCTTGCTCGCAAAAACCCTCATTGGGACATTTAACGGATAGTCCGGGGCCGAGAAAACTTCGTCGCTATATTTCCAGTGCGAACTCACCGTAACCCCGGAACTCGCAAGAAAAAACCTCGCCTCCCTAGGGGTAACAGCTTTCCAGTTGCCTCGGGATTGGTGATACATGGGGCCTCCACGAGGGGACTTGCCGAAGACAGAGTCCAAAAAAGGATCATCCTCGCCGTAATCTACAGAAGAAACCGAGGCAGGGGAAGAACAACCAAAGCTCGGCGGATCAACAACAGTTTCAACCCGAATTGTTGGGTCAACTGTACGCTCCTCGCCATGAAACACTAAAATGAACGCCGCAATGTGCGGAACCGGCAACCTCCTCGTCCCCCCTATTTGTCTCGACACTAACACTCGGCTCGGTATCATCCTCAAGGGGTGAAGACAAATCTACAAAGTCCACCGGGGCATTGACCACCGGCTCGACAAATGGAAAACCCCCCGACACCTCTGCAGAATGAGAGGGCACGTCGGAGGAAACATCAGGTTTCCTAGGCGAAAGGACTCCCAATGGTCAAAGCTCTAACAAATCCCCCTAGGGCGTGGCAGGACGGTATGGTCGAGGCCCCGGTGCAACCAGGAAGCGGGCACTTGATCACCAGTGGCCTCACCTCATCCGAGGAATCGTCGGAGCTCGAAGAGCTACTAGAAGATGAAGGATCGAGATTATAGCAGGGGGAGGCCAAAGCATTTTCGAACAAACAAAAACAAGACTAAGGGAAAATAGAAAAAATAAGCCGGGGGTTTACCGTAATACAAGTAAAGAAGTAATCCGCTTAGCCGCCGGTAACCTATGCGAGCCCGGAGCCTCTCCTGAAAACACACGAAGCCGCCGGGATAATCAAAAACACATGAAGCTGCCGGAGAAACCAATTAGAAAATGAAAAACTGGGAAAATGAGGCTGTCCCCCTCCGAAATTTCGCGGACACAAGAAAAGAAAGAACACTTACTGGCTTAAAAGAACAAGGGGGGCACAAGGATCCTTGGAAAAATCTGGCCGGAGCTCACCTGAAGGCAAAGGAGAGAAGAAAAAGAACAGTGAAGATTGAAAAGTGGTGAAAGTAAAAGCTATAAATCCCGGATTCAAAGCGACGTCGTTTTTCAACCTTCACCGGTTCAGCCCACCAGCGTTCCCAAGGGACAATTAAGATCACCGCCTCGATTTCCCGCCCAAATGATTCGTTTCACGAAAAAAGGCGACTCTGCACCAGTTTTGAAATTTGAAAAGACACCCCGCATCTAATGTTCTGACAGAGAAAAATTGCCTTTATGACGGCCTATTTTCCCATAAAAAGTGAACCATCATCACTCCTCTCGCGCAAAAGGTTGGCGGGCGAAATAAATTGTGCAGCCGCACCATTAGGCCAAAGGACAGTTCGTGCAGAAAGGCCGAGTCTTAACAATTTACTTCTCGGCCACATGCCATCAACCATGGCCAAGAAGTGGGGGGCTACTGAAAGGTCTCGACCGGAGCCGACCTGGGACCCACCTTCTTACCGAGTCGGCCTGGAAAAAGGATCAGTCGTTGTCATGCCGACTAAGGAACGGACCCACAAGGCCGAGCATGACCCAATTCTTCTCATGAGTTCTCCAAACACATACGTCGCGGAAGATGATGAGAGCAAGGACAGTTTGTGCGGAAAGGCCGAGCGCGACTCAATTCTTCTCATGAGTCCTCCAATCACGTATGTCTCGGAAGCTGATGAGAGCAAGGATCCCGACAGGAGCCGACCTAGAACCACACCTTTTTACCAAGTCGGCCTGAGAAAGGGATCAGTCACTGCCATGCCGACCAAAGAACGGATCCACCGAAGGAATTCTTTGAATGCTAACTCACGGTCACTCCCATCAATCCACTGAGCGAGCTCAGCCAACCTTTCTCAGAAAAGGATCCTCGATCCTACCCATGCCGAGCAACCGGGGGTTGGCAGCGCTCGTCCCAACGTGGCACGCACCCCGATAAAGTCATTATATTGTAGCTCTGTCTCATAACCTGATCATACGACAAAAGTACTGCCACACTCAGCTAACTGCTCCCTGACAGACGTCCATCTTTTCAAATCACTCACCTAATTCCGTGCCAAACAAATGATGAAGGGTCACCTAGACCTACCAATGAGAAGAGGCCACCTCCATTTCACAGGACAACCATGCCCCTCTCCAATAGGGTATAAAAAGGAACTGAAGGTTACAAAAAAGGGGGCAGAAAAAACAAAAAGTATTAGCAAGGTTTAGAATAATCTCCCGGAATCTTGGTCATCCATAACCTAAAAACCTAGATGTCTCCCACATTTCTATGTAAAATCTCAGTTCTTCAGTTCAGTTCAGTAATAGTCAATGTAACCGCCCAAACCCAAATGTTAGAGAGGGTTTGTTAATGTTCGGAACCTTGATCAGCCAGATATCCTTATAAATTCATTATCTCTTCACCATATTCTGTTGTCTCACACTAGCATAGGACAAGATCACCAGTTTTGCGTGATCAATATATAACAAAAAAAAAGATAATCAAGAAGTAAAATAAAATAATGAAAATGAGAAGAAAAACTAAAGAAAAGAAAATAACGAAAAAAATCAGGAAACAAAAATTTTAAAAAAATTAAGAAAAATCAAAATATGAAAATATAATAAAGAAAATAAAATAAACTAATAAACTCAATAAGAAAATCAATCAAATTAATGATAATACAAAAAATTAAAGGAAAATTGTGAAAGGAAAATCAAGGAAAGAAAAGACAACAAATGATAAGAAAGAAAAATCAAGAAAATCAATAACAAAAAATCAAGAAGCAAAAAATAATAATGAAACCATAAGAAAATTAAAGATATGAAAAAATAATAAAGAAAAGAAAATAAACTAAGAATCTTAAGAAAGAAAATCAATCAACTTAAAACATATTTACTTTATGAATATTTTTTTAATTTTTTAGTAAACTTTTAGGTTGAAAAAAATAATTTTCTGGGTTGAATTTAAGAAAAAAAACCAAAAACTATAAGAAAATCGTGAAAAGAAAATCAAGGAAAGAAAGGAAACTTAAGAAAATCAAAAATAGAAAGAAATCAAGAAACAAAGGAAAAGAAAAGAAATGGAAAGAAGCATCAAGAAAACGTAGAAAGAGAGTAAAATAAGTAAACAAAAAATGTAAGAAATAATGAAAATAAACTATTGAAACGAAAAATAAAAGGAAAAACATATGAAAATAATTTTAAAAATCAAGAAAAAAAAAAGTAGAATTTAAAGGGAAAAAATCAAGAAAAAAGAAAAGATAATCAAGAAAAAAAATTAAAAATGAAAGCTAAGAAGAAAACTAAAGAAAAGAAAATAACGAAAAAAATCAGGAAACAAAAAATTTAAAAATTATAAGAAAAACTATGAAAAGATAATATAGAAAATAAAATAAACAAATAAAATCAAGAAGAAAATCAATCAAATTAAAGATAATACAAAAATTAAAAGAAAATCGTGAAAAGAAAATCAAGGAAAGAAAAGACAAAATCATGAAAATTGGGAAAGAAACAAAGAGGAAATTAAGAAAAACTAAAAACTAAATAAAACAAAATCAATAAATGAAAAGAAATAAAATAAATCAAGACAATAGAGAGTTTTAAAAAATTAACAAAAAATTATGGGAAGTCTCATGAGGTACTACAGAACATGTGCGAGCCCCTTCTAATGGAAAATCAAATTCAATGAGGATTTGGTTCATCCAACACGGACACGTAATGGACATCATTACATGCTGCTTTTTTATGTTTTATGTTCGAGAGACGTGGATGTAACTATTGAGAGTGAAGATTTTAGACACAGTGTGAGTATTCCGTCCAAAAGCTTTCTTTTAGTTCAAAGCGGTCAATATGTAGAATCAGAGCAAGTGATTGCTGAGATTCGAGCAGGAACATCCAATTTGAGTTTTAAAGAGAAGGTTTGAAAACATGTTTATTCTGATTTAGAAGGCGAAATGCACTGGAATACCGATGTGTATCAGCACCTAAATTTACATATGGTAATGTTCATCTCTTGCCAAAAACAAGTCATTTATGGATCAAGATCAAATGAACGCTCATTCTCTTTCTCGCAAGCGAAGAAATCAAGGAAAGAAAAGGAAAAAAAAACAACAATTGGAAACAAAACAAATGATAAGAAAGAAAAATCAAGAAAAAGGAAGTAAAAGAAAGATAAAGATACGAAATGAAAAGAAAAGAAAATTAAGTAATAAAAAAAAGATAATTCAAGGAAATTAAAGAGAAAGTAAAAATTAAAGAATAAAAAATAAAAATAAAAATAGACGGCAGTGTGCCAAAAAGTGCTTCTTAGTCAAGTGAGTAGGAGTTCCAAGAAAAGCATTTCGCAAGAAGCTTAGACAAGGAAGATTCAAGCACATGCCATTTCAAATATAGAGTTCAATAGTAATTGTTAGAAAATTCACATGCTAAGGCATAGAGATAGAGAGAGAGAGAGAGAGAGAGAGAGAGAGAGAGAGTTGGGTTTAATTACCTGATGAAGAGAGATCGCAGAGGAGAAAGGAGTCGGCGACATAGAGTTGCTGCTAGCCTGCTAGGGCTCAGTACGGATTCGAGGGTGAGGGACACTGAAACAAAACACATCAGACCCGTTATTGTTTACTCAATATCAAACCCCATATATTGTGATGCGTATCAGACCCAATATTGTGAACTCTACAAAGTCAGATCAAATGAATTCACTCTAAAACACATATGAACTTCTTTGTTTAAAGTGATATTCTTGTAACAGTTCGAAACTGCTCAAAATGAGTGGTCAGATATTGAATTGATAGAAGATTCATAATTTTTAAGTTCTTTGAAATCAATCAGAAAACCTATCAAATAAATCACATACACTTAGAACCACTCAATCGAACTAAACTAAAATTGAACAATCAATTCGAAAAAGAGGGGAAGTGCTCTGGAGTGAGAGTTAGAAAAAGGTGACAGATTAGCAACCCCTTAATTGAACTAAACTAAAATTGAACTAAAATGGATACCCAAAAAAACCACAAAATGAAAAACGCAGAGAGAGAGAACACAATTACCTTAATCTGAAATCGAAAAATTGCTGTATAAATCTTCAAAATTCACCACCTGCTGGCTAAGGCTGCATCCATTTTCACGTTAAACATTACAAATTACTTCAAAAAAAAGCACTCGATACAATGAGTAGTAGTCTATCCTTGCTTTTCATAGAAAACTAAATAATAATTGAAATATGTAATGTTGGCCTATTTTGTCAAGAATGCCAGTAACACCCGAAGCGTAACTAACTCCCCAAAAGATTATGTTCCTGGTTGTAGACGGATCTCTAAAGGGTGGAGGAGGAGTTCCCAAGCAATCTCCTGTACACAACAAAATGTTAATTAAGTAAATCTTTAATAAAATTGCACTTTAATAACCGAATAATGTAAGAAAAGAAAAAAAAAAGGAAAAGAAGAAGTGAAGAGCTTACCAAGAATGTCAAAAAAGTTCTTCCATTACAAAATCTACCATAAGGGCCCGGTTGAAATCAATTCCATTAGGTAAGCAATTTGATTTAGTAAAGGAGTTTAGGAAATTTTTATTGCCATCATCGACCAACAAATCTCCAAAGACGAACATTGCAGAACCTGTGGCGAGCCTAATACTATGCTAAATGACCAGTGTTGCATCAACAAAACCGCTACCACCACCCTGAGCCACCACCACCTTTGCTCCAAATTGATCATTGCTTATTCTTTTTCCTTTGGTTTTCTGTAAATCTTTAACTAGAACTGGTTTTGCCTTTGGTTTTCTCTAAATGACACAAAATTTTAAGCATGTATAATCTGGCCCCCCCTAAGTTCAAAGAAAGTTTCATGAAGCATTTAGAATTTCATAGATGTGCTATATTGGACTTTTATCAATACAAGATTAGGCCCAAACATTTGAGAATTATTATGAAGAACCTCCTTTAGTTTTTCTTTTCATCAGGATTTTGAAAATGAGTATATATACATATATATATATATATATATATATATATATATATATATATATATATATATATATATGTATATATACATATGTATATATATGTAATATATATATACATATATATATATATATATATATATATATATATATATATATATATATATATATATATATAAGAGAACTGCATAATATAGTTGTATAATTGTACAATATAATTGTACTTTCTCTTCATCGCAATTTGTAGGAACTAGAGGTGCTAATTGACTCATTTTCTTCATAAACAACTCATGATTTTTGTTGGAAAATAATAAATCCAAACCCTCCAAATCATCATCCGGTAGTTGCATTTCAACGGTTTCGGCACACAAGCAATTCTCATGCTATGTAACAAAATCAAGAAAAAATAAAACCCGGGGGGTGGGGTGGCATAAAAAAAACACAGAACAAACAGAACCAACATTTCATTTTAAATTGAATTGAAGCCTAGAAAAGAAAACCCAAGCTCCATGAAATTGAATTACAAAAACTACAATTATAACTACTAATAATTAGATGGTATTGAGACAAAAAAAATATCCATCAAAATGCAAACCAAAGAAACAGACGCACAACGATGCCCAACTAAGTAGAAGTTTTATAAATTCAAGAACCATGTTTCCATCCAATCTCAACATTCGTGTGTGCGAGAGAGAGAGAGAGTGTGTGTGTGTGTAAGAGTGAGTGAGCGAGTGTAAGAGAGTGAAATTACCAGAAATCAACCACACCACACACAGACAACCCACATAATATCCCAATTAAATAGATCATAAATATCAAATATTTCACGAACACTAACCAAATTTCAATATCACAAGAATTTACGAGAGGGGGAAATTACCAGAGGACAAATCAATAATGGAGAAGAGGGATGCGACGATGGTATCTGGAATGTTCCAGTTCCAGGGTGATGTTGTGTCGAATTGAGGTTGTGAAATGCAGGTGGGTTGTTGCTTTGGGTTCTTCTTTCTTGTCCGCCATCGCACGGTACCTACCTCGCGTCTAGAATGAGAGAGAGAGAGAGAGAGAAAATCAATCAACTAAAAAAATATACTTTATATGAATATTTTTTAACTTTCTTGTAATTTTCTGAGTTGAAAATGAGGGATGAATTCGAGGAGAGCCTTCTTACTGTCAAGTCGCCAGCCCTATGCGACTTTTAGGAGGTCAAGACGTCAACAATTGGAAACAAAAGAAATGATAAGAAAGAAAAATCAAGAAAAAGAAGAAAGTTAAAGAAAAAATAAAGATAAGAAAAGATAATTAAGTATTAAGTAATAAAAAAACTAAGAAAAGATGATTCAAGAAAATTAAAAGAGGAAGGAAAAATTAAATAAAAATAAAGAAAATAGATGGCAGTGTGCCAAAAAAAGCTTCTTAGTCAAGTGAGTAGGAGCTCCAAGAAAAGTATTTCGCAAGAAGCTTAGACAAAGAAGATTCAAGCACATGCCTTTTTGGACTAGAACCTTAATCTAGCACATAAAACAACTCGGTCTTTTTAAGATTTGTTGCTTACAATATACAATTTTTTTATGCACCGTGTGCATAATTAACTGAAAGAAAACCTTTAACAAAACAAATAACAAATGTAAACAACACTAGTAATCAAACACTGAATTCAAGCTAGTAAGTTCAGCATTCAAGAAAATTAGGTTTCCACTACAAGATTCAAGTGAGCATATCCGTAAATGCAAGAAAAGAACCAAGATAGTTAGTACACTAACCTGATTTAGCATCAATCCAACTTATGCCTTATTGTACAAACAGTCGATCTTTTTTATTTCTAATCCCATTACCTCAAATTCATCATGCGTCAAACTCATATTTGGAACGAAATTATAACTCTTCAATATGGGATTATCAAATTTGTATGCTGGCGACACGACTCATTCAAGCTCACAGCTCATTAGATTTCTATTGTAATATAACTCATTCATGTATAACACTAGCAGCCAGACATCTAAAATAACAAACTTTAAAATGTACACTTCCAGAAGCAAATAAGCAAATCGAGGACACGGTTCAAAGATTTTGAAAAATAAGGCTAGTGGCTTAATAGCTTTAACTTAAAAGGGGAAGCACAATCACTAGTCAAACCTGAATCACACAACCAAATGTTTCTAAATCATGTTACTCGTGTATGCTAAAAACTATAATAGTCATTTCAAATACAGAGTTCAACAGAATTGTTTGAAAATAAACATGCTCGAGCAGCCAACATAGAAACTTAAAAATGTTTCTAAGTCTCAATGTTTGTTTAGATGTGGATTTTAAACAAAGGTTTTCAAATTTAATCGTTCAACCGTGGACAGAAGCTAATGGTATTGAAAGCAACAAAGGGGACTTGTTTGACAATTCGTAACAGCATAAGAAATGCGAAAATGTGCAAAGAGTTGATAGCTCTAATCATTTCAAATATAGAGTTCAATGGTAATTGTTATAAATTTCACATGCTAAGGCAGCGAGTCCTGGTGTTGGTTTAGATTTGAATTTAGAACAAAGGTTAGACTTATTGTCTTGACAGAAGTATTCCTTCTTAAAAGAAAATGGGACGAAAATGAAGTGTAAATACAGAATTCAATTTTTGAAAGAGAAAGCTAACAGCAGGAAACGAAAACAAAGACAGAATTCAATTTGTTTTTTTAAAATGCGAGCGGTTGTGGCTTGTGAGTACAGCGATACAGGAAAGTCCAAAAAATGGGCACAGCAAGGATATGGCAATTTAAAAAAAAATTTGTTCATTGTTGCCTTATAAAGAATATGAAAATACTTCAATAATCAAAAACCAACCACCGATCGAAATGCGAAAAATCCCATCAAGGAAATCACATACGCCTCAAATCAGCCACTGATCGAAATCTATCAAAGCCTACAAAATTTTCAGATACGAGATAATCCATCAAGGAAATCACACACACTTAAAATGCAAAAGGTTGTGGCTTATGAGTATGGCGATACAGGAAAGTCCAAAATATGGGCACAGCAAGGATATGGCAATTTAAAAAAAAAATTGTTCATTGTTGCCTTATAAAGAATATGAAAATACTTCAATAATCAAAAACCAACCACCGATCGAAATGCAAAAATCCTATCAAGGAAATCACATACGCCTCAAATCAGCCACTGATCGAAATCAATCAGAGCCTACAAAATTTTCAGATATGAGATAACCCATCAAGGAAATCACATACACTTAAATCAATCCAAAAGGCTGCTTACACTATCTGAAAAGAGGGGAAGTGAGAGATTGGAGTGAGTTGGGGGTAATTTAAATTCTAATTAGTGAGAGTTGGGGATACCTGAAGAAGAGAGATCGCAGAGGAGGAGACAGAGTTGCTGCTAGGGCTCAGTAGTGTATTTCGGGGGTGAGTGACACTGAAAAAAAAAATTTGAAATAAAACGCATGACCCATTATTGTGAACTCAATGTCGGACCCGATATTGTGATGCATACCAAACCCGATATTGTGAACTAAACGAAGTGAAATCAAATGAATTCAAACTAAAACGTGAACTGCTTTGTTTAAAATGATATTCTTGCAACAGTTCAAAACTGCTCAAAATGAGTGCTCAGATATTGAATTGATTGAAGGTTCATAATTTTTCAGTTTTTTGAAATCAATCAAAAAACCCATCAAAGAAATCACATACACTTAAAACCACTCAATCGAACTAAACTAAAAAATGAAAAATCAATTCAGAAAAGAGGAAAGTGAGAGATTGGAGTGACAGTTAGAAAAATGTGACAGATTAGCAACCCCTCAATTGAACTAAACTAACATGGATACCCAAATAAAAACGCACAGAGTGAACGATTACCTTAATTGGAAATCAAAAAATTTCTGTCGTTGGTGGCTGAGAAAAAACACAGATCCGGTAGTTGCATTTCAATAGTTTCAGCACACAAGCAATTCTCATCCTATGCAACAAAAATCAAGAAAAAAGAAAACTCAAGGGTTGGGAGGGGCATAACAAACACCGAGATTTCAACAAACAAAACCAACATATCATTTTAAATTGAATTGAAGCTTAGAAAAAAGAACCCAAGTTCCATGAAATTGAATTACAACCACCATTATAATAACTAATAACTAGACGGTATAAAGAAAAAAAATATCCATCAAAATGCAAACCAAAAACAGACACAAAAAGAGAGAGAGTGTAAGTGTGTGTGTGTGTGTGTGAGATAGAGAGTGTAAGAGTGTGTGTATGTGTGTAAGAGAGAAATTACCAGAAATCAACCAGACACACACACCTACATAAGTTCCCAATTAAATAGATCATAAATATCAAAATTCAATATCACAAGAATTCACGAGAGAGGAAAATTACCGGGGGACAAATCAATAATAAAGAGGGAATGAGATGAGGGCTTGGAATGGATGCGAAGATGGTAAACACCCTTTCTACATTCCAAATGTAGACAATGTGATGACGAGGAGTAATCAATAACAAAAAATCAAGAAGTAAAAAATAATAATGAAAATCCTAAGAAAATTAAAGACATGAAAAACAATAAAGAAAAGAAAATAAACTAAGAATCTCAAGAAAGAAAATCAATCAACTAAAAAACTATTTTCTAGGCTGAATTCGAGGAGGGCCTTCTTAATAAAAGAAAAGAATTTAAGAAAAAAACATGAAAAGAAAATCAAGGAAAGAAAGGAAACAAGAGCATGAAGGAAAAAAAAAACCAAAGAGAAAGGAAAAATGGAGAAAATCAAAAATAGAAAGAAATCAAGAAACAAAGGAGAAGAAGAGAAACGAAAAGAAGCATCAAGAAAACATAGAAAGAGAATAAAAGAAATAAACTAAAGAAAAGTAACAAAAACGTAAGAAATCATGAAAACAAACTAAATAATGAAAATAAATTATTGAAACGGAACATAAAAGGTAAAATGGATGAAAAGAATAAAAAATAAAAATCAAGAAAAAAGTAGAATTTAAAGGGAAAAAATCAAGAAGACAGAAAAGATAATAACAAAAAAAAATAATCAAGAAAAAAAATAAAAATAAAAAAATGAAAATGAGAAGAAAAGTAAAGAAAAGAAAATAACGAAATAATCAGGAAACAAAATTTTTTAAAAATTAAGAAAAATCAAAATATGAAAATATAATAAATAAAATAAAATAAACGAATAAACTCAATAAGAAAATCAATCAAATTAAAGATAATACAAAAAATTAAAGGAAAATCGTGAAAAGAAAATCAAGGAAAGAAAAGACAAAATCATGAGAATCGAGAAAGAAACGAAGAGTAAATTAAGAAAATCTAAAAACTAACACAACAAATGATAAGAAAGAAAAATAAAGATACGAAAAGAAAAGAAAATTAAGTAATCAAAAAAATAAGAAAAGATAATTCAAGGAAATTAAAGAGAAAAGAAAAATTAAAGAGTAAAAAAAAAAAAAAAATTGACTGCAGTGTGCCAAAAAGTGCTTCTTAGTCAAGTGAGTAGGAGTTCCAAGAAAAGCATTTCACAAGAAGCTTAGACAAGGAAGATTCAAGCACATTCTGTTTTGGACTGTAATAGTCACACCAACAAAAAACAACTAGGTGTTTTTAAGATTTTACAATTTACAATATACAAAAATTTATGCATCGTGTGCATAGCTAACTCTGAAAGAAAACCTTTAACAAATGTAAACAACACTAGTAAATCAAACACCAAGTTCAAGCTAGTAAGTTCAGCATTCAAGAAAATTAGGTTTCCACTACATGCATACAAATAGTTAGTACATAAATGCAAGAAAAGAACCAAGATAGTTAGTACACTAACCTGATTTAGCGTAAATTCCAACTTATGCCTTTTTGTACCAGTACCACAAATTCATGGTGCGTCAAACTCGTATTTGGAACAAAATTATAACTCTTTAATATGGGATTATCAAACTTGTATGCTGGCGACACAACTCATTCAAGCTCACAGGTCATTAGGATTTCTATTGTAATATAACTCATTCATGTACTAGCAGCCTGACATCTAAATAACAAACTTTATAATGTACACTTCCATAAGTAAATAAGCAAATCGAGGACACAGTTCAAAGATTTTAAAAAATAAGGCTAGTGGCTTAATATCTTTAACATACAGGGGAAGCAGAATCACTAGTCAAACCTGAATCACACAACCAAATGTTTCTAAATCATGTTTCTCGTGTACACTAAAAACTATAATAGTCATTTCAAATACAGAGTTCAACAGAATTGTTTGAAAATAAACATGCTCGAGCAGCCAACATAGAGACTTAAAAATGTTTCTAAGTCTCAATGTTTGTTTAGATGTGGATTTTAAACAAAGGTTTTCATATTTAGAACACATCATTTGCATCCAAGGATCATTTTTTTTGGAATAAAATTGTTGGGCCCATATTGAGCGCTTTATAATCGTTCAACTGTGGACAGAAGCTAATGGTATTGAAAGCAACAAAGGGGAAGTGTTTGACAATTCGTAACAGCATAAGAAATGCAAAAATGTGCAAAGAGTCGATAGCTCTAATCATTTCAAATATAGAGTTCAATGGTAATTGTTATAAATTTCACATGCTAAGGCAGCGAGTCCTGATGTTGGTTTAGATTTGAATTTAGAACAAAGGTTAGACTTATTGTCTTGACAAAAGTATTCCTTCTTAAAAGAAAATGGGACAAAGTGAATAAAGTGTAAATACAGAATTCAATTTTTTTGTGATTCAATTTTGAAAGAGAGAGCTAACAGCGGGAAACGAAAACAATGACAGAATTCAATTTGTCTTTTTAAAATGCGAACGGATGTGGCTTGTGAGTACGGCGATACAGGAAAGTCCAAAAAATGGGCACAGCAAGGATATGGCAATTTAAAAAATATATTTGTTCATTGTTGCCTTACAAAGAATATGAAAATACTTCAATAATCAAAAACCAACCGCCGATCGAAATGCAAAAAATCCCATCAAGGAAATCACATACGCCTCAAATCAGCCACTGATCGAAATCAATCAGAGCCTATAAAATTTTAAGATATGAGATAACCCATCAAGGAAATCACACACTTAAATCAATCCAAAAGGCTGCTTACACTATCTGAAAAGAGGGGAAGTGAGAGATAGGAGTGAGAGTTGGGGTTAATTTAAATTCTAATTAGAGAGAGAGTTGGGGTTATATTCCTGAAGAAGAGAGATCGCAGAGGAGGAGGAGGAGGAGGAAGGAGGAGGAGACAGAGTTGCTGCTAGGGCTTGGTAGTGGATTTTGGGGGTGAGTGACACTGAAAAAAATTTGAAATAAAACGCATGAGACCCATTATTGTGAACTCAATATCGGACCCGATATTGTGATGCATATCATACCCGATATTGTGAACTCAACGAAGTGAAATCAAACGAATTCAAACTAAAACATGAACTGCTTTGTTTAAAGTGATATTCTTGCAACAGTTCAAAACTGCTCAAAATGAGTGCTCAGATATTGAATTGATTGAAGAAGGTTCATAATTTTTCAGTTTTTCGAAATCAATCAAAAAACCCATCAAAGAAATCACATACACTTAAAACCACTCAATTGAACTAAACTAAAAAATGAAAAATCAATTCAGAAAAAGGAAAAATGAGAGATTGGAGTGAGAGTTAGAAAAATGTGACAAATTAGCAACCCCTCAATTGAACTAAACTAACATGGATACCCAAATAAAACCACAAAATGAAAAATGCACAGAGTGAACGATTACCTTAATTTGAAATCGAAAATTTTCTGTCGTTGGTGGTTGAGAAAAAACAGACTTTCATCCGGTAGTTGCATTTCAATAGTTTCAGCACACAAGCAATTCTCATCCTATGCAACAAAATCAAGAAAAAAGAAAACTTAAGGGGTGAGAGGGGCATCACCGAGATTTCAACAAACAGAACCAACACATCATTTTAAATTGAATTGAAGCCTAGAAAAAAGAACCCAAGTTCCATGAAATTGAATTACAAAAAACAACAATTATAATAACTAATAACTAGAAGGTATAAAGAAAAAAAATATCCATCAAAATGCAAACCAAAAAAAGACACAAAGAGAGTGTAAGTGTGTGTGTAAGAGTGTGTGTGTGTGTAAGAGAGAAATTACCAGAAATCAACCACACACAGAGACCTACATAAGTTCCCAATTAAATAGATCATAACTATCAAAATTCAATATCACAAGAATTTCACAAGAATTCATGAGGGGGAAATTACCGGGGACAAATCAATAATAAAGAGGGAATGAGATGAGGGTTTGGAATGGATGCGAAGATGGTAAACACCCTTTCTACATTCCAAATGTAGACAAATCAATGACTTGGGGTAAACATGTTCCTTGAAAGGTTACCCTTTAAAATAATCCATACCAGAACAAACTAAAAAAATGTTGCTGATCTAAAAAACTGTCGGCACTTGGTGAAGGATGGTGGTGGATTTGGCCGGATCTTCTTACCCGCTGGTGGGTAATGGCGATGGAACCGGCTGGGTGAGGGAGATGACGCCAGAGAAGATGAAGGGGGCCGGCTGGAGATGATAATTGCATTTCAACAGTTTCGGCACACAAGAAATTCTCATCATATGCAACAAAATCAAGAAAAACTCAAAAAAGAAAACCCATTGGGCGGGGGTGGCATAAAAAAAACACTTGAGACATTTCAACAAACCCCTTACAGAACCAACATGTCATTTTAAATTGAACTGAAGCCTAGGAAGGAAAACTCAAGTTCCATGAACTTGAATAACAAAAAACCACAATTATAAGAACTAATGATCAGACGGTATAAAGAAAAAAACTATCCATCAAAATGTAAACCAAAAAAAGAGACACAAAGATTCCCAACTAAATTGTAGAAACATATACATTCAAGAACACCGTTTCCATCAAATCTCAAAATTCTTGTGTGTGTGTGTGTGTGAGAGAGAGAGAGATACAGAGTGTGTGTAAGAGTGAGTGAACGAGTGTAAGAAAGTGAAATTATCATAATCAACCGCACACAAACGAATATCAAATATTTCACGAACCCTAATCAAAATTCTATCACAAGAATTCACGAGAAAGGGAAATTACCGGAGGGAAAATCAATAATGGAGGGATGCGAAGATGGTATCTGGGATGTTCCAGTTCCAGGGTGATGTTGCAATCCGGGTGCCGAATTGAGGTTGTGAAATGCAGGCGGGTGGGTTCTTCTTTCTTGTCAGCCATCGCCATCGCACTGTCATACCCCATGCCCCGTCGAGAATGAGAGAGAGGAGAGCGAAGAGCGAAGAGCGAAGAGAGAAGAGAGAAGAGAGAAGAGGGTTTTCTGTTTCCATATGAATGGGGAAGGTGGAGCAGAATTGGGTTTTTTATTTTGGCGAACCAATTGGAAAAGTCGACCGTTGTAGCGTTTTACTTGGCTACCACTCAATTAAGAAAAGGCAATTAAAATCTAATATTTGTTTAAAAATTGGAAAAAAAAAAAAAACTACTCCAGTATTTTTTACCATTACACTTAAAACTCTCTCTCAAATTAAAACCTTCTCAATTACAAAAAAAAAAAAAAAAACTGTCATATTACACGAATTACAAATTAAACCTCGTGTTTTGATTTTCGACTTTTAAAATCTACACCTTGGAAAAAAAAAATCAATTCAAATCTTTCGTCTGTTGGGCGTTAATTGTCTTGACGAAAAATTGAGTCAGTCACTTGAAGGAGCTAATGTGGCTGTGGAGGGAGTTTTCCACCTGTTTCCCACCATTCTCTTAGAAGATTCATTCCACAACAAACCCCGTACAAAGAATTGTATTGCAAATTAAACATTTTATCCCTTTTTAAAAATCAACAAATTTCAATTAAATTCAACACTTTCGATTAAAAATAATGTTTAATTCTTTATTTGGCCACCCTACTTTCGCGAAAAGTTTGCTACTTTACAAAACGTATCAATATGGTTTAGACAGTAGATGTCGTTAACATAACAATATAAAAAGACATAAATGCCCTTTACTGTGGACATGTGTCGTGCATGTGAATCCTTAGGTCTCCTAAACAAAGTCTAACAACCCGACTTTGTCATTTTCATTCGCAAAAGAGAGAGAGGAGAGAGCAAATGAAATACGAGGGTTCGATTGAAGATAGAAGAAAGAGTTGCAAGTAAACGAAATCGAACAAAGGTAAGCTTACAACCCTTAAAACTCATCGCCATGATAAAACCCTAATTTGTGATTGTATAGTTACAAATTAGAAGTGTTATTGAGCTTGTATTGTTCTATTATACTTTGATGTGAGTTTAATTAGGGGTTTTTTGTTGTAATATTTATTTAAAAAAAATGGGTTTTAGTTGTCATAATAATTGAACTTAGGGCTTTTGTGTTTTACATGTGTGAAGTGAATGCATGCATTTACTGAGATTACATATGATATTTGTTGTAAGATAATGTATTGGTATGGTTTTTTGTTATAAAGCACCAATTTTTATGTGATATATAGTCCCCTACTACTATGTACTCTGTGTTGCTGGCCCTTTCCCACTTTAGTCTTACTCTAATGTTATTCTACAATGTTGGTTGTCCCCCCCCCTTCCCCAACACTTTAGGTTTATTTTATTTTCTTTTCTTTTCTTTTCCTTTTAAGTGTTTTGTCTGATTATAAACATGCTCCTACCAATCTTTTGTTTTGAAGTGTATATTATACTAGTTTGTATGATGAACCCTCACCCTTTTTCCTACTCCCTTTGTCCCTAAATTGTCGTCTTGGTAGACTTGACGCACAGTTTAAGAAAACACATTTGACTATATTATTAATATTAGTTTGATGTGTAGTTTACTTTAAAATCCATGTGTATGTGGCTCATAATTAAAGTATGATGAAAAAGTAAGGGTAAAGTGGTAAAAGTGTTGTCTTAAAAATGAAAGTTTCAAACAAGATAATTATTTTGAAACTGACAAAAAAGAAAAGCAGGACAATAATTTGGGGACGAATAGAGTATTATATTTGCAGTAAATGATGGTTATTGTTGTAAAGTGCAATTATGGAGGTAGTTTTTTACATGAGAAACCAATTAGGTATATGAGGAAGGTTCACTATTGGAAAGACTTAGATTTACAAGAATTAACATTGTATGTAAGCAAAAGAAATATGAATCAACACATTCAATCCAAAATTTTGAGTTTGACTTCTTACTCGATTTTTTCTTTCTTTTTGTCTTATGACACGAGAATCAAATCTGGATTGTCAGATTTTTCGAATAAAGCATCAATCTGCCTTTGAGTTCAGGTGTGAATTTTGAGAAAGAGTAAGCCTATTTTTTTGTCTCGCGCATTCGCCTTTTATTTCTTTCAAAAGTAAGGAGCCCCGGACCCTTACCTAGATTGAGAAAGCGTCGGGAAAGGGTAAGAAATGAGTTAGGTGAGAATATATAATATCAGTTGTATATGCTATCGTGTAAGAGTTTAGACTGTGGAAGACCCCGTTTCGACCCTGACCTCGACATGAAAACAAGTGGTTTCAAAATTTTAAGCGCGTGGAATATGTTCGACCTCGTTGTAGACTCTAAAAATAATGTATATGCAAAATCGTCACCTCTATTTTAAGGTTAAATAGAGAAAAACAAAAAATACCCAAAAAATAGGTTCATGGGCTAAGTTACGAGTTGGGAAGGGGTTAGACACCTAACTCGCCCTTTCGGTCTCAAAAATAAGGTTTTGCTAAAATGTTTATTTTATTCATATTTAGTCTAGAAAAAATATATTTACACACACACACACACACACACACACACACACACACACACACATATATATATATATATATATATATATATATATATATATATATATATAACGGAATACAAAAGAAGATTTACATTATATTTTAAATTAAACCAAAATAAAGCAAAAGGAAGACAAAAATAACAAAAACTAAATAACAAATATAACTACTTTTATAAGTTATTTCTACGAAATGGAAACTATATCAACAACACAACTATTTACATTATATGTATATGTTCAAAAGAAAACAACTTAAACGGGAAGAAAATATAACTATTTTATACTAAAAAGAAACTTTAAACTAAAAGGAAAACAAATTTTAATAATGTACGAACAATAACGATATTTGCAAACCCACAACGTATAAATATTTACATTTTATTTATAGACTTTAAAAAAATATCTACGAGGATGAAATGTTAGATCCGAGGCCTACCTCTTGGAGCGTAAGTATCTGAACTTGGTACGACTAGGCTTAGACAATTTTGGTGCGCTTCCCCTATCCTCTTTCGATATAAAGTCTTTGTTGTTGTTGTTGTTTTTGTTGTTGTTGAGATGTGTATGTTGTGTGTATGTTTGTGTATGTGAGAGAGAGTGTTTTGGAAGAACTTCGGCAGCGTAACGGCAGTGTTGTAGTGTTATTTTGGCATAGTAACGGAGAAAGTATATATTATGGTGTGTGTGGGTTGATGGAGGAAAAGAGAGAGGAGCAAACTGGCAGCCTAACGGAGATGGAGGGCAGCTCTCTCTACTAAAGGAGATAAGGGATCGTATTTATAGGAAGAGGAGAGATGGTCTCCTTCTTTGCATGTCAGATAGAGACAGCTGGCTGTATTACGCCCTGACCCCCAATCTCTATACGAGCCTCGGGTCGAGCGCTAAACAAACACATAAACACTCATTACGGGCTAAATTAAACACACCTGATAAAACATAATTACTCATGTCAACAATATAAACACCACAGCTTCTAAAAAGCCGGGAAAACAAAAGTCAACAAGTTATTACTCATGAACTAAACATAATAGCTTCAGGTCAACCGACTAGTGAAATATAATACACCGGTAATAATCAAAACTAAAAATAAAGTCTATATAACTCTAAACATCTATGTCCTCACAACTATACAAATCAATCCTTCCAGGAGTTACAACTCAACAACTTGTTTAAGTCTCGCGTGTTTCGCCGATCACACGGGAACTTCCAATCTCGTTGGATCAAACTATTGGATAACTTCACACTAAAGTAAACATACACGAGGTGAGTGATAACTCAGTAAGTTATTACATGCAACTACATGACAGGCTGTTATGCACACGTAAACACCATATCAGTCATAACACTAACAAACAATACCTATGAGCACCTTAACTTTTATACAGTTCTCGCAACTTATCCACAATTAACATAATCCAGGTTAATCACTCTCCACTAATACTCACACAAGCTTACAAGTCTTGTGTTTCAAATCAATCATAGGAGCACACCATTAATACCTACTACCCAATAAAATACCATGCATAATATACAAACACTTGATCAACATAATAATGTCTCGTAACTGTTTTGCAATTACAATATCTAGATAGTCTGGTATAACAGTTCTACACTAAAATTTAATCACTCTTCTTTTAAGCGTAGGGATCAATTACTCAATTTAGATAACTTAGTTATCTTAATTACTGCCTCTGCTAAATCACAAACCCAAAAGCTATTTTCTATTAAATAGTTGTAATATTCATCCATCGACATATAATTATTTATACTTATAACTAGTACGAGTCTACATGTCATTCAGTACATGCATACTGTGACGACCTGACCCGGATTCCGGAACGGAATCCCAGGGTCGCGACGCCAAGACAAGACAAGAAGAGGACAAGCACTTGTAAATCAATATTGCGAGTCAAACAATAGAGCTATCAAGCTCTTAAACATGGATGTGCAATTGTATAAAAATACGGGTAAACAAAATCGAAGATGTGGAAGCGTTAACATAAGGAAGCTATAAGTCCAGTTGGCAACTGACAAGGCTAGAGGGGGGTGAATAGCATTTTAAAAACTTTGAGGTAGTTATGTGAAACTTTAAAATTTGCAGCGGAATTTGTAAATTTGTCAGTCAGCTGATACTAGGTCAGCTGGCTGATGTTTTAACAAAGCTGAAGTTAGAAGATTTGTCAGCTGGCTGACACAATTTTTCAAAAATAACTTTTAAAGATAGATCACTGAATATAAGGATATGAACTTAAGAACAATATATCAGAACAAATGGTTAAACAATCTATGTAAGTAACTGACTAACACTTAAGTAGATCAGGACTTCTTAAGTGTTAGTTCAGTTTGTAAGAGCTGATGAAATAACTAACAAGTAAGTTGAAGTGGTTCACAGTAAAAACTGCTACGTTCACTACCAAGTTGGTCAAACTTGTATTTTTGAAGTGCACTAATTTTATTAAAAATCTAAGTGATCTCTAATAGATCAGTGTACAACAGAAGACCATTGTTTATGGAGAATGATTGAAAAACAATCAAACTCGTGGGACAAACTAACTGATTTCTAAAGAGTATGAAATAAATCACTCAGTGTTTGTCTAAACAATAACTAGAAGGAAGTTTTCAAGGAAGAATATCTAGCTAAAGTTTATCAAGAAGACTATGGAAAAGAGAATTTCTTTAAGAATAGAATGCTTCAGACTTCTATCTTTTCTTCAAGTGATTCCTGAGGGTATTTATAGATAATCTTGAAGAGTAGCCCGTTAGGAACACATTTGAATTTGAAATGTGTTAAGCTATCCATAACGTATCTTCTCACAAGATCACAGGGATCTGTTAGACGGATAATATACAGAATATCTATCAAACACACAAAATGAGAAAGTGTCAGTACAAGAGAATGTTCAAGTAAATAAGGTAAAGAAGCTAACACTTTTAAAACTATGGTCAGCTGATCAAAGTGACTGACAATAAATTAAGCTGCAAGCTGACAAAAATGTTATAGCAGCTTATAAGTTCTTGGATGACAAAAAGTAGAATGATTTTAAGCAAATTTAATTTAATGCAAGATTCAACAATCTCCTCCTATTTGCTTAAAACCATTCACTTGAAAGTAGAGAGTAATTAAAGAACTTATGTTCCTGCAAAATAGATGTTAGTAAGCCAAGCTGATAAGAGACAATATAAAACTGCAGGAAGGTAACAGATAAGGAGAATTAGCTTGTCTACTACAAGTAAAATCAAAAACCATTGTCTAAAGAGTTTAAAAGTTTAGGAGAAATGAGTTCAGTTGTCAGCTGATGTGGATCCTTCAGCAGGCTTGTTAGCTTGAGCTGCAGATGATGGACCAACATCAGCATCAGGTTCTTTGTCTTTATTTGCTTCCTTTTCAGCATCATCATCTTTTTCAGCTTCCTTATCAGCTTCAGTTTCAGTCACCGACTGAGAACGCTTCAGACCAAGTCTTTGTCTAAGAATTTTGTTCTCAACCAAGTATGCATCTGCTCATGCTATCTGTTTCTTCTCCTCTTGAATGGTTTGAAGCAATGTAGCTTCAGCATTGAAGGCCATGTTTGCCCACTCTTGTTGATAAAGCAGTATTGTCCTCCAGTCATCCATATGAGCCTCTTCTAGGTGCACCAGCAGCAATGGTAGCCTGAACTTCAGTTGTGATGATCTGGGTAAGATTAAGGAGAAGAGAAGCAACCTGTCGCTGAAGAGTGGCAAGCTGATTTGTGTGATGAGTGAAGGCTGCTTTCATTTGCAGATGATGAACATGAAGCAGATCCAACTTTGCTAGAAGTAGTAAGAATGCCTGGTGTAGAAGAGTCAACAGGCTTAGGAGCAAGAGTTTGAGAAGAGCCTGGAGCACTAGAGAAGAGTTGAAAGGTGTGGATGTCTGCATCCTCAGGACCTGGAGGAAAGAAAGTGGACATAGGGTAGGCAGGAGCTTGAGATGTAGGCTCTGGTTCAGAATCAGGTATGACATCTTGGGAAGATAATTTTCTTTCCAGTGGGATGTTGAAGAGACTTAGTGATGATTTCCTGTTGTCTCCTTGCCTTTCTGGAGGGTAATTGAGCAGGAGAAAGGAGAGAGAGGAGAGACTCATGTACAGATGTAGACTGATCAGAATCATTAGCTAAAGAATCATCATCTAGGTCAGGTTGTTGGGCATCAATGGGGTTGACTGACAAAGGAAATGAGGAGTGTAAGGATAAGTCAGGCAAAATGATAAGAGGGGAAGCTTGATTTGGGTGAATAGGTAAATGAGTATCTAAAAAGGTGGAAGGTTCAGAGATAGGAATGACAATGTCAGCTGGAGCTAAAGGAGGGATAACAGCAGCTGGGGGTTCAGTTGAGATGAGAGGAGTAACTAACAAAGGAATGGCTGACACATAAGCTTGGATGGTTGAAGGAACAACATCTATTTGAAGGATCATTTGGAGCAGATTCTTTGGTGAGGTTGCCATAGGCTGGTACAAAGGAATAAGCCGACACGGTGGTGATCTTGAGTTGAGGCAAGAATGGGAGCAGATCAGGAATGACTGATGGTGAGGCTGCAACTGTTGGAGTAAAGGAAGGTAAAGAGATAGGTTGTAGAGTATAGGTGAAGGTGGGTGCTAGTTCAGCTGGAGTAGAGACAGGTAAATCTGTGGAAGAAACAATAAAAAGAATAGTAGAGGGTACCACAAAAGGGATTGCAGGGATTGACTCTGAGATTAATGGAGCAGGCTCACTGGTAAATGCATCTGGAAATGCTGTGGACATAGAAGTTCCTCCTTGAACAGAGGCCATATGTCTGTGAAGTTCAATGTAAGCTTGGTTGGCTGTATTGACTGCATCTTGCACATATTTGTTTGTTGCTCTCTGGATTATGGCGGTTTAGTGGGTCCATGATGGTTGTTCCGATCTTGATGTAACATATCATCTTACGCGGAGCGAGGTCTTCTACCCAGGATAGGGATCATTATGGGGGCAATGCAGGTAGTTCATGGACTTTGCTGTAAATGGTCCAAGCTAGAAAGATGAGTTCAACCTGAACAAATCGATCATTTGACAGGTAGAACCTATTCCATAGCAGAGGGAGAGGGTCAAAATACTTGCAATAATTGGCCACCAGATCTTCTTGGGACAAGTTGGGAGTGACAGGATACAAAACATATGGTCTTCTTTTCAAATTATGGTCAATGTATTTGATGGGATTCACAGGAGGTTTTTCATTTTTCTTCTCATCATGGAAATAGAGAAGAAATTGTACAAAGCAGGGAAGATGATCAATTGGAAATACCCAATTTGGAGGAATGGGTACATGATTGGCTTGGTAATATGAGTGTTTGGGATGGAAGGTAGGATTCCAAATAGGAGGGAAATTTTTGATTGGGGCAGTGTTTGAGGATCTGGGAGATGATGAAGGAGAAGGTGATGCAGGATCAGTGGCTGGGATGTCTTGGTTTGGAGAGAAAGGAACGAAATTACCTAGATTTATGTATGGGTTTCTTCTAAGTCTTTGGGGAAGAGGAGGTACTGAGGGAGAAGGTGCTGGCTGAGAAGGATCATCATCATCAGCTACTACCAATCTCCTTCTTTCTTCCGGATCATCTCGGGCACAGAATAGAGAGATGTCACTGGGCACATCACTGGCCGATTAAGTGTTGGCCGACCAACTTCACTGTCGACCAACATCTACTTCGACCAAACTTCAAATTTTGCCGACCAAATCAATGATGCTAGATGAGATAGGAATCTCCAAGCTACCAATCGGGAATGTCGACTGCTACAATCACGAACACACGAACACACGAACTAAGCTCGAGCTATCGATCATCCACGATCTGCTACAATCATGATCTACTCGGCCTCAACGTGGCGGACAGGTTACTACAACTAGAAAACAAAGTACGGGATGAGTCATAATGACTCAGTATGCGCTACTACTAAACAATATAACATAATGAGAAACATTATTATAATAACAGTAACATCGCGTTACGACGACGAAGCTTGTGAAGACGTGTTGTATATTTTACAAGAAATCTCTCCTTCTCACTTACTAAATTGTCCAAGTGAACTAGGGTGGAATTCCCTGTTCAACACAAACCAATGAATTAGAAAGTAATTCTCATGAAAACATTACATGTAAGTACGTATAACTTTATATATACACGTCAAGTCTTTCATGAAATTAGCAAGTATACGCATGTATATTCACATATATGCATATCAAGTCATAGAATTATTAAGTACAAGTATGTATACCTACAAATATACACACCATGAAATTCAATAAGGTGTAATCAAGATAAACATGGTCACTTTCGATCCATGTCTCAACTAACACTTTGTTGTCACATAAGTGCTTGAAATAAATCACATAACAGGAGGCTATATTATAGAGCCACTGCCGCAACGTAGATCCTCAAATGAAAACGGTTATCTTGAATGTGGGTTGTCGGATGCACGTGATTGATACATCGACCTTAAACACGATATTATTATTCCAAGTGCCCTAATGGTTACGGCAAGGTACTCTTCTCCACTGTGATTAAATAGGGGAGGGTGGGTGCATGATGATGGGCTGGCGACCCATCACTGCCACGAATCTCACAATTCGAGACGGCGATGCATCGTTACCATCGAGACAAGATAAGTATTCCAGCTGGACTAATGGAATGACAAGTAGATGTTTACTCGACATTAAACAATCAAGTAGGGAACGAGCTCGACAAGAGCGAACTCGTCCATGTCAAATAGATGTTTACTCATATGAAATCAAGTAGGAAGCGAGCTCGACAAGAGCGAGCTCGTTCAAGACAAGCAAACATGTTATCCACGACATGTTCACGATTAATCATATACATTACCATAGGAGCTCAATTGAGTCTCGATAATACAAGTATCAAGTTGTCCATCGAATGTTATTCAAGTTCCAAAAGCTAGTAATCTGGTCACATGGATTTCTAAGTGTCAAGGGATCTCACCATGATCCTAGTAAGGTCCAATCGTTCCTTGACTTGACTCCGTTGAGTCTTCACTACAATTATTCCCAACTAGAATACAAATGCTATATGGATTTCTATCCCTTCTCCATGTTTATAGTTCACGTATTTCTAGGTTTGTATTTCATTTAGAAGCCTTAGTTCAACAAGTTCACCATTCCACCTATTAGTGGAATCCAAGTTCAATTAATGTACACGAATCAACTTTCAATAGGATATTTCAAGAGTAAATTATGCTTTGACCCAAGATATGAAATATGCTTATTAAATCATATTCATAATACAAGCAAGAAGAATTCAATCATTAACAAGGATCATGGTCATGTTTTCTCATATCACAACGAAAATTAGACATGGAAGGCTATTTCTAGCAATATACAAGCTAAGTTTATAACTTAATACTCGCAGTTCACATAATTCTTGAGGCTACCTAGATTGTCTAGGTTTATCAAGCGACAAGGTCACACGCTACTCTTTCCACATTCAAGTCCTTGAGGGTTCAAGACAAGCAATGTTATAACGCTACGAGACTCCATTGAAGTTCTTGAAACAATAAGGGCCATGAAATACCCCCAAAGGATAAACTCATAGGGTATAGTCAAGAATCTTTAAGGTGTCCGGGCGATACTAATTTGCAAGACCGAGGCAATACAAGTGTGTCTTAGAAAATAACTTAGTTTTCTTCGTGACATTTTGGTAGACTCTAAATGTTGAGTATTAAGGTTTATAACATCCCAATTCTAAATCATCACGTAGACGGATTCTCTAATTTACCATCGTGGATTCCTAAAGATGTTCACAAGATTCTCAAGCAAGATTTCTAGCTAGTCAAGGTGGGTTCATACTCATATGGCGACTCCTGTGAGTCGGAGTCCCTATCATATTTAAATTCCAATTTCCATTTGAAGTCCACTGTGACGTGTCTGTGACGGTTAAATATATGAGGAGAGGTTTATGTGTATGGGGCAGAGCTAGCACAGGGGGATTGGTAAGGTAGGCTTTTATTTTTTCGAAGGCTAGCTGGCATTTCTCGTCCCAGACTTGCTCAGTATTTTTCTTTAGGAGTTTGAAGAGGGGCTCACATGTGGGTGTCAGCTGTCAGATGAAACGGCTGATATACTGCAATCGGCCTAGGAAGCCTTTGACTTCAGTTGGGGTTTTTTGCCGTGGCATCTTTATGAAGGCTTTAATCTTTGTTGGCTCGATCTCGATGCCTTGCTCGGTCACCAAAAATCCTAGGACTTTGCCTTTGGTTACCCCAAATGTGCATTTGGTGGGGTTAAGCTTCATTTGGTGCTTTCTCAACCTCTCGAAGAATTTTTAAAGGTTTTTGATATAGGCACCATTGGCGTCGTTGGAGTGAACGATCATGTCGTCAACATAGACCTCCATTTTCTTTATGGATCCTATAATGGAAGAGGGTGGTGGCAGCCCTTTGATAAGTAGCCCCGACATTCTTTAGCCCAAATGGCATGACATTATAGCAGTAGGTCCCCCAAGGAGTAGTAAATGAAGTTTTTTCCTGGTCCTCTACTGACATTTTAATTTGATTGTAGCCCAGGATGCCGTCGACGAAGGGTTTGATTTTGTAAGCAGCGACGGCATCAACCAAAATATCAATATTGTGTAGAGGGAAGTCATCTTTGGGCAATTCCTTGTTGAGGTCGCGGAAATCTACGCAGATCCGGACCTTCCCGTTAGGCTTGGGAACGGTCACTAGCTATATTGGACAGCCAGATCGGGTATTCTACTACCCGAATGAAATTGACGTGCAGCTGCTTCATGATTTCTTCTTTAACCTGTAGTGACCATTCTGGTTTGATCCGGCGGAGGTTTTGCTTAACTGGCTGAGCATCCGGATATATGGGGATCCGGTGTTCAACAATGGCTGGATCCAGCCCAGGCATATCTTAATAGGACCAGGCGAAGATATCTACGAACTCTTTGAGGAGATCAATGAGTGCTACCCTTTCAGAGCCTTGTAGGTAGCTGTCGATTTTGATTTCTTTTATTTCATTGTCCAGCCCCAGATTAATAGTGCACAAGTCTTCAGTTGCTGGTGATGAATGATGTTGTTCCTGGTGCTCAACTGACTTTACAAGCTCAAGCCAATACATTTTATCTTTTGGGTCCATTTCATTAAATGACTCATTATTATAGTTATTTAATGCATCTTTTAATGTAGGTGCAACTAAGGAATAAGCAAAGACATTTAGATTATCATTAAAAGCAAACTGTGCAGGGTTTATTACATTATTGAGGACCTGGGGTTTGAGATCCTCAACTTTAGGGAGCGGATCGGTAGATGACCAATCCGTAAAGCTAGGGGAAGAAATAGGGATAGTAGATCCGAAGCGGTCCACCAGATCTGCGGGCGTCAAAAGCGGGTCGGTCGTAGTATACCAGTTCTGTAGAGGCTTATCTGTAATAAGTTGAAACTCAGAAGGGAGCTTCTCATAACCAATGCCTCCATCTATCATGCCCAGGAAGCTATCTCCCAGATCGTCATCATCTAATAGAGCCAGAGCATATTCATCCTGGTCTATAGACCAAGTATTTTCTATCATGACAGTCTTATATGCAGTGCTACGGGGCCCCAGGGTAACCTGTTCCATCTTATCTGTAAGCAAACTGACATCTTCAAAGATCTCCCAACCAGGGCATCTTTTCCCATTCTGGTCTAGCCAAGGCTCAGGAAACATGATATAGGCTTCTGTTTCCCCTTTCCTTACGAAGTAACCATTTAAGGTTTTTCTATATGTTTGGAGAGGGGGATATTTATAAGGACACTTTTCTCTTTCTACCTTTCTTTTCTCACGTTTCTGTTTCATGACTGCGGCTATTTCAGCTGGAGTAAGCGTGTATCCTAGACCAAAAGGAGGGATACATTCCTTAAGTTCATCCTGGACTAAATTTACAAGTCCTTGCTGATTCCGGCCGAGACCTAGACCAGGCATATAATTCATTTTTCGAAACATGTTTAAAGGGACCATGTTTCCTAGGGATGTGGCTTTCTTTCCGATGATGTCAGTTTCTCGCCCATATTCAATGGCGTTGGCCATAGCTTGGGGGATAACCTCAAAGCCACTGAGGAAAATACCAGTGTCTTCATGCTCTATCTCGAGGATCAGGATATCCTCTCTTTCTCTATTTTCCACAATCTTATCAGCCAAAATAATCACTATGTGGTCATCGTGGATGAATTTGACACGTTGGTGCAATGAAGAGGCTACCCCCTTTACCCCATGGATCCAAGGGCGTCCCAGCAACAGGCTAAAAGTGGCTGGTATATCCAGGACTTGGAATTTAACTGGCATGTTTAATGGTCCAATAGTCAGCATTAGGGTGACCACCCCTAGGACACATCGACTAGTGTTGTCGTATGCCCTTACTCTACGATGAAGGAGCGAGTTCTGATATCTTTGTACCTAGTTTGGTCAGCGTGCTAGCGGGACATACATTCAAAGATGACCCATTGTCTATCAGAACTCGGGGAACCCGCTTTTCCATTATCCCCATAGTGATATGGAGAGCATCAATATGGTTGGTTCCTTCCCTTGGTAGATCTAGATCAGCAAACATTATCACGTTTCCAAAGTGAATGTTCCCAATCATTTGAGTAAGTTCATTTGGGGAGGTTTCGATAGGAATGACTGCCTGGCTTAAAGATTTAGCCAGTGTATCACGGTGGGTCTTAGAAGCACAAAGCAATCCCTAGATGGAAATGTTGGCCTGAGTTTTCTTCATTTGAGCTAATAGGGTATCTTCCACCGTCTTAGCCCCAATATCTGTTGTTTGGTCTTTGCCAGAGTGGTCACCTCTTTCCAGGTTTGGCTGGTAGGCTCGGCCAGATCGGGTAAGGTGGCTAACATCTCCACCGACCCAAGTGGCTTTTTCAATAT
Source organism: Codonopsis lanceolata (assembly GCA_013146195.2). Taxonomy (NCBI): domain Eukaryota; kingdom Viridiplantae; phylum Streptophyta; class Magnoliopsida; order Asterales; family Campanulaceae; genus Codonopsis; species Codonopsis lanceolata. The sequence goes on from CM028378.1 coordinate 177,293,168, forward strand.
TACAAGTATTTTAGCTACCCAGGATAGTGTCCCAAGAGAGCATATTGTAGCTAGGCTCTTTTATGGATAGAGATGGAGAGAAAGTAACAAGGATATATGGTGATGGGTGTTTATTTATTTCGAACTCGGGTACACAAAATTTTTCATCAACCTCAATCATATTGATTTGAGGTAGAGGGTTATTGACTATATTTGGTCTAGGAGGAGGCTTTTCAATAACCTTATCATCTATAAGATCCTGGATAGCATCTTTGAGCATATAACATTTATCGGTGAGGTGACCACTGCAGCGATGGTATTCACAGTACTAGGCATGATTCCAAGTCCTAGGCAGGGGGTTCGGTGGCATATAATTTTCCAAAGGCTTTAACACTCCCTGTGTCATTAGCCTCTGCAGTATCACAGACTGGGGAGCTTGCAGTTCATCATAATACCGGTTTCCCCTGTTCTGGTTTCTGAAATTTCTGCCTGGGCCATTATTTCCTCCGACAGTGTTGACAGACCTGTCTGCTCCATAAGGCCATGGAACAGTGCCATAATTTTGGGTAGGAAAAGGGGCTGATGCATTTCCTATCATATTGACGGCTGGTGCTGGTGCGGCTGTCTTTCTTTTAGAATAACGGAAAGAGCTAGGAGGCGTATTGACTTTTAATTGCCCAGTCCGTATATCTTCATCAATACGAGTGCCTATCTTCACTATTTCTTTAAAATTGGTATAGGGGAGATACCGCATATGATCCAGGTATATGGGTTGGAGATTTTTAATGAACATTCTGGAGGACTCACCCGGATCAGGTCTGTCAAAGGTCTGTGCCAACTTTCTTTTCCACCTGATTGCAAATTCAGCGCAGGTTTCCTTTTCTTTTTGGGTGCACGACTCGAGGTCTCTTTTGTTTTCAGGGCTGGTGTTGTCTTTGTACCTTTCAAGGAACCCTTCAGCTATCTGGTCCCAAGTACTCATGGTGCTGCTATCGGACAATATTAGCCATTGCTTGGCAGCCCCTATTAGGGTGAGGTGAAAATTGGAAGCCATAGCCTCAAAGCTAGCTCCCCTTGATTGCATGCAAGTAGAATATGATTTCAAGTCAGATATAGGGCATCTAGTCCCATCAAACTTTTCTATGTCGGGCATTTTGAATTATGAAGGTAACATTGCTGAAGGTTGCAATGCTAGTGCCCGCGTAGAAAATTCTCCTTTGTTGAGAAGTTTGAGCATCATGCTTTTCATGTTTTCCATGTCGGCCTCCATTTTGGTGGCTGGGGGAGTTAGTTTTTGGTATATACTGGCGGGATTAGGGAAGGCTGGGTTAATTTCAGGCTGCTGTATCTGGTAAGGATTTTGGGCAGCATAAGGATTTTGGGTAGGATAGGGATTTTGGGCTGGATAAGGATTCTGGGCTTGTGGATTTTGGGCTGGATAAGGATTTGGGGTTAATGGATTATTGGCAAGATATGGATTTTGGGCAGGATATGGATTTTGGGCTGGTGGATTATTGGCGGTTTCGGTTAGGCGGCCAGGATCATTAAAAGGTAAATAGGTGGTAACTTGGCCTGGCGGATTATAGCTTTATGGGTCTATATGTGGGCTATTCTGGAGTGGGTTGGGGGATATTGGTGTTTGGGAAAGGATATGGAGGATAAGATGGGTAAGGGCTGATATTTGGGTAGCAGGGACTGGGCGGAGGATTTGGATTTGGGGTAATGACAGTATTTGGTGGGTTAGTGTTTGACTGGGGGTTTAGGTTTAGAGGAGCATGGGAGGTAGATGCTTCTTGGAGAACAGCAGGGGAAGAGATTACCTCACCACTGGATTTTGGACCTTATATAAGACTTGCTATTTGGCTTAGCAAGCGATCATTTCGTGCATCCAGATTTTGGTCTATCCATTGCTACATTGCTTGAGTCGGAGCGTAACCTGGAGCCCCTGTATCTGTACCCATGGCGGACTGCTCACTTTCTGCTGCCATACTGCTCGGATCTGTACGCTCTGAGCTGATTCTGCCCTTATCTGATCTGATACTGATACCCTCTGATCTACTTTCTGCACTTATTTTTCGTATCAACCGGCTAGTACTATCTATGCCTTTCCAAATTTAGGCCAGGTTTCTGAGGAAAATGGGTTTGGAAGTATCAGAAGGCTGGCTGAAGGCTTTCTGGGCTTGGGGTACAACGTGCCTTTATTAGTATATTTTTTATTATTATTTATTTTTCCTACAATTGACCGGATAAGCACCTGCTTTATTTTGACAGTCTCAGGACTTTTCCTGGAACAGTGGATTCTTTCTCCAGAGTATAGGACCAACGTATTCCACCTGTCTTTCGACTCCCCAAGATCGGACTGACCCCAGGCGAAGGGCCTATACCCTTTCCAGGATCCACCATTCGAAATAGTCTAGGTCGAGCATCAGAAAATAATATATCAACCTCTGTGTATTATTTTTTTTCCTTAGCAATTTATTTATATAATTTTTTTTTGACTTGCACATTTTTTTGACTATATATGCATTTTTTTGACTATATTTTTTTGACTTTTTTTATCATTTATTTTTTTACAGGGGCTGACCCACGATTCAATGATGCAAAAATCGGTCGGTCTTTGCTGTGTCCTGAGAATCTATATGCATTATAACGATGGCTTATGCAGGGGGGGGTAGACTGGCCATGGTGTTGGGTAGCAGTTCGGAATATATTTACATGCGTGCGCGTGTGTGCGGCATCTAAAAAGCAGTAAAATCTTCTTTTTTTCAGATATAAAACATAAAATAAAACAGATATGGCATGTCTTGCTGTTATTTGTGGATTTTCTTTGTTTTTTTAGTTTGAGCGCAAGCAAACAAGCACATCACATCAAGAAATAGAAAGAAAAGCAGAGAATCTATCTATCCCTATTAATTACAAATTGGTCATATGTCCCCAAAATAAAATGATAGAATGAATGCAAATATACACATATTTTGCGGAATAAAAATAGTAAACATACCAAAATAATAATATAGAGCCGAGAACGAAACAATATTAAAAATAAAGCCCCGGCCTTTTTATAGTGCTGCCCGGAATTTATTGCATATATTATTTTTTTGATTTTTTTTTTTTGAAAAACACATATCTTTAAACATACATGTAACAGTTACTGAAAGGAAACTGCTGTAAGATGGAGGATCATATCCACAAATATAGACATGAATGTATAGGAACGCAATATTCAAATGCATAAATTAATATAACAAGCATACTTTAGCCAGAAACAAAGAAAAACAAAAAAAAGTTTTTTTTTAGTCTAGCCCTCCTTTTTTATTTAAAATAAAAATGATCTCCCCAGCAGAATCGCCACTGTGGGTTCCCCAGAAATGCGCCCGCGCCCCGCGTGCCCTTGGATAGGGGTGCGCGAACGTGCGGATACATGACATCACTGCTCTCATTCTACCCTCCCTTGTTTAGGGGAAGACGAAATTAAAAGTGCAAGAGGAGTGTTGTCTAAGATAGCGCGTTTGAATACGCCTCGGTAACTTTCAGTGAATTTTTGTTCCAATATGGGAGCTTTGGGTTTTCTATATCAAGTTATCCCTTTTTTAGGGGATACCAGGATATAGGAATACATCACCCTTTCATTTTCATTCTCCCTTTTTTAGGGAAAACGGAAAAGTGCAAGAAAGGAGTGTTACGAGGCCCCACTATGGATTTTATAAAAAATAGTCTTATGGCATATTTCGGATCACTATGGGTGCTTTGGGTTTTCTATATCAAGTTATCCTTTTTTAGGGGATACCAGGATATAGGAATACATCACCTTTTCATTCTCATTCTCCCTGTTTTAGGGGAAAACGAAAAATGTGCAAGAAAAGATGTTGCGAGGCACCACTGGATCCAAAATGTTTTATAGAGTCGCCATCTTTCTTTTGAGGAAGAAATAAAGAAAAACCAGAAAAAGAAAACCACAGATTGTAAAAACGGGTTCGGAGGCTAAGTTACGAGTTGGGAAGGTGCTAAGCACCCAACTCGCCCTTTCAGTCTCAAAAGCGGTTTTTAGCTAAAGTATGCTTTTTGTTATATTTATTTAGCAAATAAACAAAGCATTAAAAGATAGGAAATAAAAGCAAATACATCTGCGGCTACATTATTTACGGACTTGCAGCCATCTCCTTACAATAGTTACAAATATATTTAAAAAAATTTGGCCATAATAACGGCTCTTTTACATAGTATTTGGGCAGAATAACGACTTATTTTTGTTGCTTTCTTGCTTGCTACTGGTGGAATTTGGGCAGAACAAGGGCTTATTTTTTGTGGTTTTGGACTTTTTATTCGGGCAGAGTAACGGCTCTTTCCGAGGTTTTTGGACCAAGGGAAATAGGGTGGATGCCTAACTAAAGGGCTAGGGATTACTTTGACCGGTTGGTTTTAGGTTTGGCGGAGTTTTGGCAGGGTTTCGAGGCTTTATAGGAGGAACACCCCCTATCTCACTTCGCTCTCTATTTCTTCAGCGTAACAACGACGTGGAGAGTTTTTGGGGAAGAAAGGTGTGTCTGAAAGTGAACCCTGAAGGCTCTATTTATAGCCTGAAGGAGGGACACGGGAGGAATTTCTTTTTCTCTCTTCAGGCTTCAGCCAGTTGTACAGAACGCCGAGAAATTTGCACATTACGCGAACTGTAGTTGTCCTGTAGCAACTTTGGGGATCCTGTAGCACAAACCAGGCGCCACCTATAAGTAAACTGGGCGCCACCCCCATTTTGAGTGTGGGTGGCGCCAGCTTTGGCTTCCTTGTTTCTTTTTTTGCACTTTAGCCCATGCATTTCACTGTTTTGCGCATCCTGCTTTATCCATTCGCATTTTCAACCCTGTAACTTGACATTTGTTAAGTTTTAATAGGTCTTGATATTCCATGCCATGTTACATACCAGGGGTACGAAATTGGGGTGTCTACACCAGCTGATCACACCATCATTGGCACAAAATGGGTGTTCAGAAACAAGAAGAATGAAGATGGAAACATCATAAGAAACTAAGCCAGACTCGTTACACAAGGATATCGACAAGAAGAAGGAATCAACTACGATGAAACTTTTGCTCCAGTAGCATGGTTAGAGGCTATCAAAATCTTCTTAGCCTATGATACATACAAGTACTTTGTTCTATATCAAATGGATGTCAAGAGTGCTTTCCTCAATGGTGATCTTCAAGAAACAGTTTATGTCACTCAACCTCCAGGTTTCGTGGAAAAAGGGAAAGAGACTCATGTCTATAAGATTAAGAAAGCCCTCTATGGACTTAAACAAGCACCTAGTGCCTGGTATGAAACACTATCGAAGTTCTTAATAGAACAAGGATTTGTGCGAGGAAAGATCAACACTACTCTTTTTATTCTCAAACATAAAGGTCATTCACTGCTGGTACAAATATACGTCGATTATATCATCTTTGCTTCTACAAATGAGAAGCTATGCAAAATATTTGAGACTCTTATGACTGGAAAGTTTCAGATGAGCATGATGGTAGAACTCACCTTCTTCCTAAGTCTTCAAATTCAACAATTCAACAAAGGAATCTCCATAACCCAATCCAAGTATGCTAAAGAATTGGTTTAAAAAATCATATTAGAAATGGCTAACACTTTTGATACTCCAATGGCTACTAAATGCAAACTATCGAAAGACTTACAAGGGAAAAATTTTGATATCACCTTATATAGAGGAATTATTGGATATCTGCTCTATCTTACCGCTAGCAGACCTAATATAGAGTATGTTGTTGGGGTATGTGTTTGATTTCAAGCAGATCCTCGTGAGTCACATCTTCTAGCAGCCAAGAGAATCGTCAAGTATGTATCAGATACCACGAACTTAGGTATTTGGTATCCAAGAGAATCATCCTTGAAATTAGTTGGATACTAAGATGCAGATTATGCTGGATGCCAAGTAGACAGGAAGAGTACAAGTGGAACTTGTCAATTCCTATGCGATAGACTCGTTTCATGGGCTAGCAAGAAACAAGCATCGGTTTCCAACTCAACAACTGAAGCAAAATACATAACTGTTGGATGCTACTGCTGTAAACTATTTTGGATCAAACAACTGTTGGTGGACTATGACATCAAGGTAGCAGATTGCCCAATCATGTGTGACAACACCTCAGTAAGCTCTATCACCTACAATCCCGTGTTGCACTCCAAGACAAAGCATATCGATGTTCGATATCACATTCTAAGGGATAATGTAGAAAAGAGAAACATAAGCATGAAGTACATTTCACCAAATCATCAACTAACAGACATCTTCACAAAGGCACTCGAAGCCAATAGGTTTGCTTATCTAAGGGGAGAGCTTGGTATGCTTGACTCAACAGCTTAATATTAACTAAATTTAATTTCTTTCATTTTAAAATATTGAGCAGACTTGACAATATATTTAAGCAGACTTGACATTGTGGTTAAGCAGACTTGCTTCTTTGAAAAGAAAATAACAGTTCTACAAATTACTTGAAGACGGTGGTAAGTCTTTTAACTTTTAGTTTAGAAGGGTTATTTATAGAAATAGTGAGGGATTGTTTTTTAAAAAATTGGTTGGGATATTTTTCAAAAAGTCACTTTTTGACTGCCCTAAGTCATCAGTCATTAAGTCCTTTCACCTATTCAGCCGTAAGACTTCACGCTTTTTCACTTATAAACTTTTCAACCGCCAATTTCAAAATCACTTTTTCCAAAAACTTTTAACTCTCAAACAACCCTTTGCTAATCTCTCTCAAAAAACCATCTCCCTCTCGTTCTCCCTTTCTCCCTTTCTTCGTCTCTGTGCAATCTGTGAAGAACTCTCTGATTTTTTCAACATTCACCTACATTCACTCCAATGGTAAGACAAATCTAACCCAAAACCTTAATCTAGGTCGTAATTTTATTTTCTATAGGCCAATATTTCCTTCTTTTCATTTTGGGGTTTATATGGTGAATTCACCATTGTTAACTGGTGATGAAATGTTCTTGGTTTTATTTTCTCTTATTCAAACAATTTCATTACCTGCTTTATTTATTTCAAGATTTATGCTTAATTTATATACATTTCAGTCCTCTGTGCAAAATTTCTTTTCATAATTCATCTTTTTGGACTGTTGAAATATCTATGTCGAATGAAGACTGTTGAAATTCTTCAATTTCTGGGCTCAACCTTCGTATATTACTCAGATTACAAATTTCATATGCTTTTCCAGTCTTTACCCTAATTTTTCTGGTTGAAAGTTTATAGGCTGGAACCTCTTCTGCCGTCCCAGAACAAATTCCGATTTCTGAAGCTCCCATTCCCAACCTGCCTTCGTCTATGTATCATGCTCAAATGTGCATAGATGAACCCTCAATACATGCCTACGCAACTGGAGTTAAGATCGTTGATGACCTCAACCAGTCCGGACTCCTGCCGCTGTTTATGCTAAGAGACTACGGCTATAGCAATCTTCTGGTATAAGATTTCTACTAGAAGGTAACAGTCAATGAGTCCAGGACCTCCATCTCTGGTGTTGTCCGGACTGTCTCCATCACTCTCATAGCCCCCCGAATCGCCATGATCATCGGCGTGGAATTTGATGGCCCCACTTCTCTCACAGCTGCTGAGAAGGACCTTGCCTGGTCTTACATGCGTGGAGAGAACACTCCCAGGGAGCCACATGTAAAAATGAAGCGCATGCTGTTCGAGGATGATGTCTACTACATCAGCCATCTCTTTGAAAAGAACATGATATTCAAAAAACGACACCCATGATGTGATGACTACTGACCAGGAGTATATTGTAGAAGTCATTCTCAACATCAGATTTAACTGGGCTCAGATACTCTTTGAACTGCTTTATGATGCTGTTGATGCGGTCAAGGCATCTATCTCACAGAAGAGGCCCTTTGTCTGCCTCATCAATGTCCTTCTCCGCAACAATAGGTCCTTTCTCACTCGTTTTATGAACTTCGAGAAGAAAAAGGTCACAAAAGCCATACAATTCACCAGCACTTTCATCCTTAGCACTCTCAAGCTAAGGAATGAAAAGCTCGAGCAATAAGGGCTTCCACCTCAACAGCTGGTCCACACCCTCAACCCTTCTCCACTGGTGATCTTAAAGATCAACCCTGAGACGACAGTGGATGCCTTTATGGCTAAGCAGTTGGATCGGAAGCTGAAGAAGGATGATGCAACAAGGCCGCTTTCAAGGAAGTCTGTAGAACCTTGTCTCGAGAATCTACCGCCTCGCTTCCTCAGAAATCAAATGCCGGCCTCTGGCTGGCCGAGAGGAGCTGCCAAAGAAGACGAAGAAGTCTTCATTCTTAAGCGCAGCACCGGCTGCTGGCGCCCAAAAAGAATAAGCATTCGAACTTCACTATCTCGCCCAGCTCTCATGGGACGAAGAATCCGAGAACTTGCCCCTCTTCGCCCTCGAAAATGTAAGTCCAAATGTTCTCAACCCTCCGACCCTTTAATCCCTTTTAACCCTCCTTCCTCCTCTCCTATCTCTTTTACTTCTCCTTCTCTTTCATCTCCAACAGACCTTGATGTTGTTGGGGAGGAGCCTTCTGAACCCTTCTGTCCCACTTCCTCATTAACCCCTACTATTGTTGAGGAGAAGCCTTCTTTTCCCCTTCCTAAGAAAAAGAAGCGCAGACTTCCCAAGAAGTCTGTGGCTGCTCGACCCCCTTCACCTCCTCCTTCTTCCCCAGAAGCTACCACTTCTCCACCCTCTTCACCTGAACTCATCTCTTCCATTTTACTAGACTCTTCTCTAGCCATCATTCCTTCCTTTACTCCGTCTACCTCTCCTTTTTCTTCATCATTCTATATGTTAGAAGCCTTCTCTTCCCTCGACCCTCACATCTCTTTTCTTCTGTATCACACCTCATTCCTTCCCGCACTCTACTCTCCTATCACCTAATACCTTAAACCCATCTCCATGGAACTCGACCCCAAACCTTCTACTCCTCCTCCATAGTATAACCCTGCTATCTCTACCTCTCCAAACACTTCTGAATCCCTCTCTTCCAAATCTGTTTCTCCTTCGACTCCTAACTCTTATCATCCTCCACCTTCCAACCGTACTGAGGACTTCATCCCAGTAAACCTTAACCCCCAATCTGTTCCCTCCAACTCTGCTAACCCTGCTCTCATTGACCTCCTTCGGGCCCATCAAGCCCAACTTGAGTGTCTCAACGGCACAATCTCTTCCATGGCACAACAAATTGAAGTGATGCACTATAGTTTGAACGCCACCCACGCCTCAGTTTTTTAACTTGGGAAGATCGTTGAGCAGCTTGTGAATGACACTGTTCAAGCCTTCACCTTCCACCGCTTCCTCGTTCAAGACCAGCAAGAGTCCTTGATCAGTATGCTCCACTCCCAACAGATTAGCATTCGTCAACTCTTCGACGAGCTCTGGACTTCTCTGGCCCGCGGCGTCATTGCTGAACGTGTCGACAGTGACTTCACTGCTATTTGCCATGTTGAGCACACCAACCAGCGAGCTGCTGATGCCGACCAGTGAAGGGTTGTTGCCATCAAGGAGGAGTGAGCTACTCATCACTTGAACCAAGCACTGATAGAAGAACATAACAGACTTTGAGAGCGTCTCAATGACCGCATCAAAATTTGGGTTGGTGACTGCTTAGAATGCCACCGAACTCAACCCAACCAATTCTTAACTGGTATAACTCTTCAAGTCTTCTGTTCAAAGTTTTATGATTCAAACTCTGCTCTTGTAAAACTCTGTTGTTAAATAGTTTGTTTAACTTACAGAAGTAATATATATTTTGGAGTATGATATGTTTTACATGCTTTATTTACTTATCATGTCCATTTAAACTTCACGTTTAAATCTTTAAACTACTTATTTTCTGCCTACCTCTAAGATTTAAACTATGCTTGACTTTGTACTTGATCTTCTTTATTTATCTTGTAAGTACTTAGTTTAGCTATCTCTCTACTAAGACTTCTGATCTAAAAGGCATGTCTAGTTTTCTTAAACAAAAAATTTCTCTAAGACATGTTATTATTATCTCAGTACATGATTCAAAGTCTTCTAGTAGCTGATATGATGACATCAACCAAATAGGAGGAAATTGTTGACCCTCACAGCTTAGTAATCTTCTAATTCTATTGCACTGTGGCTAAAAGGTCTACGTACCGGTTAGTGTGGCAACTATCTTATAATCAAGGGTGTAATAGAATAGTTTAGTGTTTGTTTATCTTAGGCGTGGACCAGCAGGCTTCAACAGCAGCCTTGAAAGCACGTCTCACGAGCAGACTTTGAAGTCTGCTCAGCTAAAATTTGAAGATCATCCAAACACGTGGAATTAGATCACATATTATTTAAACTAGATATTTTTAATGTCTAGTCAAATAATATTCAAGTTATCCTCATCAGTTTTCCCAGCCAAAAGAAGTCAATTATGTCCTTATCCAACTTTAGACAAACGACAAAGACAACTTCCAGCCTGTCGCCTGAATCATGAAGATTGAAGACACGCATTACCTCTTTTGGATAAGAAGACTTTCAAGCTGTAATGCCTACAAGCTGAAAACTTACTCTGTTTGGGGATGTCTGCCTCTGCATCACTGCATCTCTGATGTCTGTTGCTGCATGCATTCTACAAAGTGCCGAAATGCATTAAATGCATTATAACGTTGGATTCAAGCTCTTCACTTTCAATCCAATGGTCCTGAAGATCTCCCCTGATATATATTTAATTCTTGAAGATCAAAAAATATATACATCTCTTGTGGATTCAATACTCAAGCTTCATCTTCAATACTTAAGCATTCAAGAGATCAAAATGACAAGACCTAACACTTCACCAAACTTCCTGAAGCTGCAGATCTGCTAGTCTTTACTTGCTTTAAGCTGCTTCTAGATTGATTATTAACTGTTCTTTACTTTAGCACTTGAGAGAATAATTATTCATTGATTGTTTCTCTCATAATCAAACACTTGGTTGAAAAACTATTTTTGTACACGATCCATTAGAGATCTAACCTTCTCACTTAGTGGATAAACAAGTGCACCTTTCAAAATCCAAAGCTAACCACTTTGGTAGTGGATGTAGTACTATTCATAGTACGAACCACTTCTAAATCCTCGCGTATTGTTTGAACTGTTTCTGCTCATCTTATAACTGCTACGGTTATCTGCATTTATAGACAACTACTGGGTTTGTTAAAAAACTGCAGCCTTTGATCTATTTCATCTTCTCTATTTTTTGCTGCCCTAACCTTTCTTAAAAAGTTAGCTATTTGAAAAAGAAGAACACTTTAAAAAGTGTGTAAAGGAATTTTAAAAGTACATCTAGGCTATTCAAACCCCACCCCTTTTAGCCTAGATTGAGCCTATTTGGGACCAACAACAAGAAACATTTACAAGGAATGAATCATAATAAGCAAACAACTATATATACAAGGTAATTACTACTAAATAATAATTACAAATAAACAAGAATAAATACAAAATATATTATTCTCTAATATGCCCGCGCAAGATGGACGGCCGAGAGGGGAGACTAATCTTGTGAAGTAATTGATGAAACCGTTGGCGAGCAAGAGGCTTGGTCAGTGCATTTGCCCACTGATCAGTCGAGGAAACATGACAAACCCTCATAAGCCCATCCTGAACTTGTTGCCGGATGATGTAAAAGTCCAGGGCCACATGCTTCATGCAAGTATGGAAGACCGGGTTGAAGTTGAGACTAGTGGCACCCACATTGTCACAATAAATAACTAGCTGAATGGAGGAGGTGAGACCGAGCTCTCCGAGCAGAGACACAATCCAAATTGACTTCGGCCTATGGCGATGCCAGTATTCAACAATCGAAGAGTGAGCAACAGTGCGTTGTTTCTTGGAGCTCCAAGAGACCGGGTTGCTGTCAAGGTAGATAATCTAGGCACTGGTGGAGGTCTAGTCATCTTTGTTGCCCGCCTAATCAGCATAAGTGAATGCAGGGAGAGCTCAGAGCTTAGGGGACTGGCGATGAAGTAGAATGCCATTATTAATAGACCCGCAGAGGTACCGGAGAACTCGCTTGGCCGCATTCCAATGCTCGGTAGTTAGCCTATGCATGAACTGGGAGAGTTTGTTGACAACATAGGCAACATCTGGGTGAGTAAGAGATAAATACTGAAGACTCCCAACCACTGCTCGAAATTATGTCGGATCTGTAAGAGCAATGCCCGACTAAAGTGATAAGTTTGGCGAGGTGGGGAGTGGAGTAGAAACCGGGCGAGCATCTGTCATGCCCGTGCGAGCAAGGAGATCGGCAATATACCCACGTTGTGAGAGCAAGAGACCACTTGGTCACTTGATGACCTCAACACCAAGGACATATTGTCTTGAAGAAAGGCATTGTTCATATCTAATCACCGAAGACCTCATCATTGACATACACCCAGCGGGAGAACAAACTAGCAGTGGTCGATTTAACCACCGGGCTAAAGGTCTCGTGATAATCCACTCCTGGTCGCTAGTGAAACCTGACAACAAGACGAACTTTGTAGCGATCAATGGTGCCATCAACATGTCGTTTAATGTGGAAGATCTATTTTCAGCCAACAATATTGCGAGCATTTACCGAGGGAACCAGATACCAAGTACCATTACGGGCTAGAGCATCGTACTTTTCAAACATGGCCTGGTGCCACTTGACATCTTTAAGAGCCTGAGTGACACATGTTGGTTCACTGTCCCCTGCTTGTTGAGTCGAGAGACTCAGTTTGGTGAGTGCTTTGTAGATGTTGTTTTTGGAGCAAGTAACTATGGATGAAGTTCCAGAAGCAGCAGACACAGGAACAGGGTCAACGAGCACATGGCAAGTAGGCATAGTGTTGTCCTCGGGCATGGAGCTGGTTGCCGAGGATGATTAAGCAGCTATCACAGGACTGGTAGCTGGCAGTAGAGAGGGTGGTTGAGGCTGGTGTATGGACGTGCTGAGATAAACCACATTCTGATTAGTGCTAGAAGACTCTGGCAGGGAGGCACTGAAGCGAGCAGCCGACAGTGTGTATGAGTTCGAGAGCAGTTCATGAGGAGGCAGCCAAGAGACACTAGTGTAGGTATTTGTACGAGCAGAGCGGGTGTCTAGTGTGGACATTAGAAAGGTAAACTCAACAAATCGAACATGACACGAAATGAACAACTTGGTGATGTTCGGATCATAACAGAGATAGTCACTCTGAGTGAACGAGTAACCGAGGAAGACACATGGAGTGGAGCGAGCAGCTAGTTTGTGAGTGGAGTAAGGACGGAGTAAAGGGTAGCAAAGGCAACCAAAGACACAAAGTTTAAAGTAGTTGGGCGGAGAGCCAAAACGTTTATGGTAAGGAGACTAGTGAGAAAGGGTGTGTGTTGGTAGCTGATTTATGAGGTAAGCCGCTGTTTGGAAGGCAAACGACCAGAAGGGAAGCGGAAGAGATGCACAAGAGAGGAGAGAGAGACCAGTTTCGACAGTTTGAAGATGGAGACGTTCCGAGAACCCATTGTACTTCGGGGTATGAAGGGGCGAGGTGAGGTGAGAGATGACATGGGCGGACAAGTAGGCGGCCAAGCCAGATTCCTAGGCAAGCCCCATGTACTCGCCTCTATTTTCCGAGTAAAAAGTGACAATGGTTGTTTTAAAATAGTTTTTGACCAAGGCATTAAACTTGGGAAATATGTTAGTGACCTTAGACTTGAGTCTGAGCGGGTAAAACCAAATATAATGGGTATAGTGATCCACAAAAATCACATAGTATTTGAAACCATCAATAGAGGGAAGGGGGGAGGTCCAAACATCAGTATAAATGGTTTGTAGAGGGAGAGTTGACACAATAGTATTTTGACGAAAAGGAAGTTTATGACTTTTATTAGAAAGACAATCATTACAATGAATATGATGAGTGCAAGCAGTGTCTAATGCTAAACCTAAGCTAGATAATATCTGACTTTAAACGGGGCCAGATGGATTACTAAGGTGATGATGTGAATCTTGGTGAGAGACTTTGGAGCTAACACAAGCAGAGGGGCGAAGAGAGGGAGCTATGGTCGGCCATTCATAAACACCATCCTTAGATTGTCTGATCAGCAGTATTCTCCATGTTAGTAACACCACAAGAAAACAGAGCAATTGAAACGGAAAATTCTATTGCAAAAAATGAAAATCCGTTACAATTAGACGATTGAAACGGAAAAAGTTTGTTGCAAATTCGGTTTGGAAAACGCTCGTTGCAAATTTTGTGCAACCATATGTAATCCGTTGTATGATATTGCAACGAAAACCGAGCGTTGCAATTTCAAAATTTTTCAGTTGCAAATGTGTTTCCAAGGGCAGTTGACGTTTGTTGCAAATAGCAACTAATTTTTTTTGTTGCATTCTTGCAACAAACTTTTTCCGTTGCATTCTTGCAATAGACTTTTTTTGTTGCGTTAGTGCAACAGATTTTTTTCGTTGCATGTTTTGTTGCATTATTGTAACAAACTTTTTCGTTCCATTTTTTGTTGCAAGAATGCAACAGATTTTTTTCGTTGCATTTTTTGTTGCATTCTTGTAACAGACTTTTTCATTGCATTTTGTTTGTTACATTCTTGCAATAGACTTTTTCGTTGCATTTTTTGTTACATTCTTGCAACAGACTTTTTCGTATTATCGTACCTGATTGAACATTTCATATTTCACATTTTACAAAAAAAATTAAATCTAAAATCAAAAATTTAAAACAACTCAAGTTTAAGCAATTCATTTAAAAATCATTGTCGAAGTGTCGGAATACATGAAAGTGTAGAGGATGTTGAGAGGCTCCAAGTGATTAACAAAAGGGCTTGAAATCAGCTTTGATTTTCTCCATTTCCGCAACATTGTCAGCTTGTATTTGTTTTTGAATATCTTCCCTCACTTGTTCTACTCTTTCACAAAGCTTATTTTGAAATTGTTGGGTTTGTGTGAAATCTTCATTCACACTTCCATGTGATGAATAACTTGCCCTGCCACTGCCACTCAAGATCTTTGATGCAGGAACCAACGAACCAAAGCCATACAAACGATTTTTTGCAACACCACCAGAACCATGTAATCCTACAATGGCATTCAATAGAGTCAAACAATCATTTGCAATGACATTCAATGTAATCCTGCAATGGCATGCACTAGTAACCTCAGGTAAGCTACCCTTGTCATTCAAAACAAGTAAATTTGGCAAAACCAAGTGAGCAAACATGAGACATGAAATCATTTCCTGTACCAAAACGAGAATATCCAGTTTGAGAATTCTGAGGATGGAGAAACCAAGTTTCTGAGATGACTGTTCCATGAAAGTGAAAAGGGTCAATTCACCACTTACATAGTCTCTCTATTTGAGCATTCAAACAGAAGAAGAAAATAATGTGTACATTAAGAGATTTCACTCCGTAGAAGCTTTCAGGAAAAGAAACTGTTCCATCTAAATTGAAAGTCGATAATTATTTCCTTCCTACTTATGTATGAAAGTCTATGAGCTTATGAAAGGAATACTATATATACTGAATATACTAGGGCAGTAATTCAATTATACTACTATTTGGTCACACAATGCTCTGATTCCTCCTTCAAAAGGCACTGACTTATAGTACGAAATAAAGAATCAAACACTGCCATTCTTTATTTGTGTAGGAGTTCACTTAATTACACAATCAACATTACGACATCTCTAGGAAAAAATCTTTCTTCCCTTCACCAATGATTGAACGCCCAAAAACACATTCTCTTCGGGCAGCAATCAACAGTGATATACAAATATAAAAGCCAAAATTGAGATTTAAAACTTATTTAGATCGAAAAAGAAACAAGACACAGTAAACTCGGAACATGTTCAGATTCCAGATCCTCTCCCACAATTTTATGTTTAATGAAAATCGAGGGAAAAAAAGCAGAACTCAAACAAATTGAAAGAGAGAGAGAGAGAGAGAGAGAGAGAGAGAGAGAAGAAGAAGAAGAAAATGAAGAAATAGGGAGTAAACAAGATAGTACAAATATAAGCCCAATATTTGGAAGGGAAAAGGAAAATTAGTATTAGTTTAAAATCACTACTTCTCTCAAACCCAGAACAAGTGAAAATTGATTGAGAGACACAACAAAGATTGCATCGTTCCCCAAACATGCATAATCGTGCTTCTGCGGTGGTTATTAGTTGCTCACAGTTGTGGATTTGTCGTTGCCAAAGTTAAAAAAACAACCCATTTCGATGAGAATGTAAAGATTCTCAATCAATGAGGCCCTAGGCGGATGGACGAATATGAAGTAGAGTGGGAGAGAGATGGATTCACATGTTATAGAAGCAAAGAGTTGTAGTTTGGATACATGGTTACACAATTCTAAGATATCAGAATCCTAGCTGATAATTTTGGGATTATAACAAAAGGAAATTACTTGTGCGTCCTTCACTTCACATTAAAACCTGACTGCGTCTAACAGAAGGGGTGGCAGTGAGACGTGGACAAATTTGCGGGGGTGGCATTGGGATTCGATCAAACCACAGGGGGCAGCACAACGTTTTACCCTTAGCCATCACCAAGAACAAATCCCTGTAATCATTTAAAGAACTCTTAATTTCTATCACTGCCTTCATGCTACTCAACCCAAACCTAATTTTATTCATGAAAACAACCAATCAGTCCAAGACCAAGACTGCATAATCTTCTTTCATCTTATATCTACGTGTTATTTTCTAGAGCCTCTTTTCAACCATTCCCCAGTTCGACTGAATGCAGACTAAGCCATAAAACTACTAATGCTCTTACATGTAACAGCAGTTTACCTTAAAAGCAATCATCATCTTTGATTTGAGTAAGAGCAGCTATGTCCTGCAATGAGCTTCCACGGTTGGAAAGATCTTGTATTTTTTTTAATTTTCAAATAACAAAACAACTCAACCTGTGATCTACTTTCATAAAGGAGCCTACTGTTTCAATGAAAGGAATCGTACATCATAATATTTTTCATGTACCATGTTATCTGTATTTGACCTGCGGGTTCTACTCAAGTAATTCATTACACAGCCCGCTCGATGAAAACAAGCAAATTTTGGTTCTTGAATCCTGTAAGAGAAAGGAACACTGTTTGGTAAGGATTTTTAGAAGCCAAAATTTAAGCAAGCAATCACTTCTCCACCCAACACCCCTCTCCCCCGCCACGCCCCACAGAGGCAAAGATATTAAGAAAAAAGAGCAAAAAGCCCCTCAAAAGTGAGTTATCCTGAGCTGAACCAAACCATGGGTTGGCCTACTTACTACAGATCTTAAGGACACCTAAATCACAGAAAAGGTGTCCTAGTTAGATTAAACATGTGTTATTGAAATTTTCTGTAATTGCCACTACTCCTATTTTGTTGGCTATAATGGTTTGTTAACTTTTGTTATGATTTTATAGGGTTTGATGAATCCTCTATACTCCCAGCCATTCACACACTACAGCACTCAGCCGTTGAATATGTAGGCTGCCCAGCAACAGCAACAACAGCAAGCCCAGTAGGGACAAAGCTCCCAAAACCAGAAACTCCACTATAATGGATGATGGACTATGGGTAGGGCATTGTATCCATGATGGGTTATTGTCTATCTTTTGCATCCTGTAACATGATATGTGCCAGCCATGTGTGATTGAATTTTATTTGCCCTAAGTGAAGAGTGAAGGTTTTGAATAATGGAAGTGTACAATATAGTGCTTACAAACAACATATCAATTCCAGAAAATCAGTATGCTTTTAGGGTGGATGTAATGTTAGACAAAAGTTGTTCCCTAGAGGGATGTTCAAGTCTTACTTCCAGTACACGCTATAAAGATTTCAAGTCAAGAGTTAACATGCACTCTGCTCTTCCATGCATAAATAGCATTGCACCCATATATATATATATATATATATATATATATATATATATATATATATATATATATATATATCGGAAATAGACCCTAAATAGCATTGCACCCATGAGAACAAACTTACTAAATCACTATCATGTTGAACACTTCTTGATTTTGAATCTGGATAGAATCTCTTGTAACGAACACCACATATGAATGAAACTTTTATTGCTCAAATTTGTTATAAAAAAAGAGTGCCCTAACTCTCTAATCCAAATCAAAATCCCAACTGATTGAACTAGTGTCTAAAATTTAAATTACAACTGATTGAACCGAACAAAGCTCTAGGCTATAGCCTCTAGGACAATCTTAAAATGTGACATTCTCATCCAAATGGAGATGGCTGGTATATGAAAAAGAATAGTGACAGGTTCCAGTTTTCATACAGTATGGACGAAAATCAGTAGAACGAAAAGAATCTGCAGATGAGTACATATGCAGGAAATTGTAAAATATAAAACTCTGTTACCTTCACTTTAAAGGTTATAATTCAGGAAGTAAAAGCAAAATTCCTATCAGAAATCTTTGTGTGACAAATTGGACATTCAGAACCTGCAAGTGAACAGGATTTACACGCTGCAAAATCAGAAAATAACACCAAAGGTGTAGGTCGCCCGACGTGCCCGCGCGCCCCGCGCGCCCTTTGATAGGGGTGCGCGTAAGTGCGGATGCGGGACACCACTGCTCTCATTCCATCCTCCCTTGTTTGGGGGAAAACGAAATTAAAAGTACGAGAGGAGTGCTGTCTAAAATAGCGCGTTGGAATGCGCCTCGGTTGGCTTTAGTGGATTTTTGATCCAATATGGGAACTTTGGGTTTCCCGCATCAAGTTATCCCTTGTTTAGGGGATACCAGGATATGGGAATGCATCACCCTTTCATTCTCATTCTCCCTTTTTAGGGGAAAATGGAAAAGTGCAAAAAAGGATGTTGCGGCGCCCCCACTATGGATTTTATAAAAATAGTCATATGGCCTATTTCGAATCACTATGGGTGCTTTGGGTTTCCTGCATCAAGTTATCCCTTGTTTAGGGGATACCAGGATATAGGAATGCATCACCCTTTCATTCTCATTTTCCCTTTTTTAGGGGAAAACGGAAAAGTGCAAGAAAGGAGTGTTGCGACGCCCCACTGGATCCAAAATGTTATATAGAGTCACCTTCTTTATTTTAAATCAAAAATAAAGCAAAACCAAAAAAGAGAAAAACCAGAGATTATAAAACGGGTTCGGAGGCTAAGTTACGAGTTGGGAAGGTGCTAGGCACCCAACTCGCCCTTTCGGTCTCAAAAGCGGTTTTTGGCTAAAGTATGCTTTTTGTTATATTTATTTAGCAAATAAACAAAGCATTTAAAGACAGGAAATAAAAAGCAAATACATCCGCGGCTATATTATTTACAGACTTGCAGCCGTCTCCTTACAATAATTACATATATATTTAAAAATATTTGGCCATTATAACGGCTCTTTTACATAGTATTTTCGAACTAAATCCGGGCAGTACAACGACTTATATTTTCTACATTGGGTCGGATTTAAAGAACAAATTTTACAAAAATAACGCCCTTAAAGGCTATTACCTTTTAGAGAGGAGTGTGCTCGCTCTGTCCTTCTCGGGAGAGGGAGACTTTTATTGCTACTGCTGCTGTGATTTGGGCAGAGTGACGGCTTATTTTTGGTGGTTTTGGCTCGCTCACTCGGGCAGAATGACTGCTTAGTTTTGGTGGTTTTGGCCTTTTTGGTTGGGTGGAAAACGGCTTATTTTTGGTGATTTCAGCCTATTTACTCGGGCAGAGTAACGGCTTACTTTATGGTTTTTTGGCCGGGGAAATAAAGTGGATCCCTAACTAAAGGGCTAGGGCCACTTTTAACCGGTGGGTTTTAGGTTTGGCGGAGTTTTGGCAGGGTTTCGAGGCTTTATAAGAGAGGAGGGATCACTCTCGCTCACTGCGTTAAAAATACGCAGAGTTTCTTCGGGCTTCAAGCCTTCGTCGAAAATTGTGTCCCAAAGCATAGCCGGGCACCTGTATTTATAGTTGGATTTGTGCTTCATCAGCTTGTACCGTGCGTTTGATAATTTGCACAATGCGTTAACTCTTCGGCATTGTTTGGGAGCTTGGCGCGGCCAAAAGGTGACTTTGGCGCGGCGCCAAGGACAACTGGCACGGCGCCAACTGCTGAAACTTCTCCAATTTTTGACACTTTCCCCCCTGCAGTTCACTATTCATGCATCCTACTTTTCCTTTTGCATTTTCAACCCTGTAACTTGACATTTTGTTAAGTTTAAACAATTCTTGATATCACATGCCAGAGTTACATATCAGGGGTACGACATTAGGGTGTCTATAGAGCCCCTCAACGATGGAGTCTACGGGTAACCCGCAGCTTACTAAGTAGACGAACATCGTTGATAAGCAATAGACTCTCCAATTTCGTTCAATTATAAAATGGGGAAGAGATGGAACATATAGTAGTTATAATGCAATAGTTTATAATGCTAACCAAACTCCATAGCCTAGACATATTTAGTCGGTTATAACAGGTTATCATAGTTTTTAAGCAGATGTGCAATGAAATGCTCTAATGGTTGGACCTACTAGTGTAGGCTGCCTACGTATCCCTTAATAAAAGAACTCAGACCAAAACGTAGTTCAGGGCCAAAACCTAAACTATCACTCGTGCAGCGGTGGTGCCCTAGAAGTAGAGGCGCCTCGTATCCTTATACAAAGAATCGGGGCCAGAGACATAGTTAGATCTGCTAGGGTTGAAATCTTTGCTTGATTGCAAGTGTCGCAATGCTAAATGAGCAAGTGTCGTAGAGCTATATCAAATCAGTGCTGCAAAGGTAATCTATCAAGTGATGTGATGGTTGTGTCTACCGAGATAGACTGCCTACGTATCCTTAGCCAAGGAATCAGACCAATCGTAGTTCGTCTGCTGCTGGGCGGAATGTAATGTCTCCTCAGGAACGCAGCCTTCGTCGGAGAACAAAACCTTTCCCTCTGATCCGGGGTTGCGCGTGCCACTTAAGGGAAAGTTTCCAACACAGCTAAAAATGCATGGAATGCATTGCCTCCTCAGGAAAGCAGCCTTCGTCGGAGAACAACGCCTTTCCCTCGATCCGGGGTTGCCTGCCCCTTCAGGGAAAGTTTTCCAAACATCAAACAAATGCACAGAAAAGGAAACTACCTTCCTTTCCTTACCCTTGCTTTGCCCATGTGACCATCTACCGCTGTTATTGCTTTGCTGCTCTTGCTGCTTTATGCTTCTCTTTGTTGCTCATGCTGCACTTGTTACTTCATGCTGCTCTTGCTGCACTTGCGGGGGATCTTTCTTTTGCCGCAGTTCCAGCCTTTGCTAGAAAATTCTTTTCCCTGTTCCGCTATATTTTCGGCTTTAGCTGGAAAATATTTCTTGATGCTGCTGCATTTTTCTTTACTGCTCTTTCTGACCTTGGTTAGAAATTTCCTTTCCTTGTTGCCGCATCTTTTGATTCTAGCTGAAATCATCTTTTGTTTGCTGCTGTTTTCTTTTAGCTCCATTTTCTAGCTTCAGCCGAAAATTTCCTTTTCTGCCGCCGTATTTTCTTTTGTTGCATGCACTTGTAAATTTTTCCTTTTCTTTTCTTGTACATGCATTTTCCCCTCTCCCGATTTTTTTTCTTTTTTATTCTGCATGCTCGCCATTTCTCTTTATTTGCATGCTTATTATCTGTTTAATTTTTCTTTCTTTTCTCTTTCTTTCTTTTTTTTCTTTATTCTGCATGCTCGCCACTTCTCTTTATTTGCATGCTTATTATCTGTTTATTTTTTTTCTTTCTTTTCTCTTTCTTAAATGATATATATACAAATATTTATTATGTAATGCAATACAATTTTATATGGTGCAATAAATTAAAAAATGCAGACTCAAAACGCATGCACAAAGTAAAGCTATACCGATATCTAATGGGTAATGGCACGTTGTACCTCAGAAACAGATTTTAAAGGAGTATACCTTCGGGCTCGAGCAGGCTTTTCTGATGATATGCGGGGAGGAAAAGGCAGCCGCCTCCTCCTGTTCTCGACCATATAATTGCTGCAGAGCTACACTTGGCATAAGGCTATTCTCATAGCTCCTGCTTTTTTTTTCTTCGCAGTCAGACAGGACAGCAGTGAATGGTCGGAACCCAAGTCGTCTGGCTATTTCAGGACAACGGCAATGCAGATGATGAATAGGACGAGGACACTTCTGATGCTTCTCATTCTGATGAGACTGAGCCCTTTCTGTGCCTCGCAAAAGAAGTATATGGGCCCTACTGGGCGGACGCCGCAGGCACTAATGGACCACCTTGGGGCTTAAGCTACAAAAGAAGGATAGTTTGGGGGAACAAAGGGGGTAGAGGCAATAATAGATATGTACAGGCACATAATGCATAACCTAAATTTCTTTAGCAATTATTCCTAAGTTGCACCTTAGACCTGTATTATATTTTAGTCTTTAATGTGAGTCTCTGCGTGGTTTTCTTTTTTCTTTTGTCAGTCGAGCCCCTTGCATGCTGAAGACTGGAGGTAGGATGCCGAGGTTTCAAAGAGTGTCTTCCCTCCCTTTTTTCTCCTGATATATATTTTATTTTGCTCTAACTTTTGCCTACGCTGCCCTTTCGGGTTTTCAACCTAGCGAGCCCTTATTTCTCTTTTTTATTTTATTATTTTATTTTTGTTTCTAATTTTTACCTAGGCCGCCTTTCGTGTTTTAGCCTAGCGAGCCCTTATTTCTCCTTTTTATTTTATTTATTTTATTTTATTTTTATTTTTTTATTTTGATCTAATTTTTATCTAGGCCGCCCTTTCGGTTTTCATTTAGCGAGCCCCCTTATTTCTCCTTTTTATTTTATTTTTTTATTTGCTCTAATTTTGTCTAGGTCCGCTCTTTCTGTTTTCACTCTAGCGAAATAGAGAGGGAAGCACTTGCCGTGATAGGGTGGCTCAAGCCGCATACCTGAGCTTGTCAAGATTGAAGGTCGAACAAAGGTCTTCTTTCCCCGGCTCATGAGGAGTACGCAGACCTCCCGACCGGATCTATTTGACAATATACGGTCCCATCCATGGAGATTTCCATTTTTTATGGATCATGTCGTGAAGAGAGTGGTGGCAACCCCGATAAGTAGCTCCGACATTTTTCACCCAAACCAGCATGACATGATAGTGAGGTTCCCCAAGGGGTGGTGAAAGAGGTCTTTTCTTGGTCCTCTGGCCGCCATTTTGATTTGATTATAGCCCAAGATGTCGCCGATTTAAGGATCCGATTTATGAGCAAGAATCTGCTCTACCACAATATCAATATTGGGTATAGGGAAGTCATCTGGCGACCTGTTGAGGTCGCGAAGTCTACTGCATCCTGACCTTCCCATCGGGCTTGGGAATGGTCACTATATTGGACGCCAGATCGGTATTTTACTACCCGAATGAAATTGACGGGGAACCGTTTCATGATTTCTTTAACTTGTAGTGACCATTCCCGCTTAATCCGACGAAGCTTTTGCTTGATCGGCCGAAAGCATCCTGATATATGGGATCCTGTTCTGACTATTCTAGCCCCACATATCTTCATAGGACCAAACAAATATGTCCACGAACTCTCGAGGAGATCAATGAGTGCTACCCTTTTGAGCCTCGTAGTCGCCGATTTTGATTTCTTTTTATTTCATTGTCCACCCCTAGATTGATAGTGGACAAGTCTTCAGTTGCTGCTGATGAATGATGTTGTTCCTAGTGCTCAACTGACTGTACAAGCTCAAGCAAATAATTTTTATCTTTCGGGTCATTTTCATTAAATGACTTATCATTATAATTATTTAATGCATCTTTTTAATGTAGGTGTAACTAGGAATAAGCAAAGACATTTAGATTATCATTAAAAGCAACCGCATGTGGTTTATTACATTATTGAGGACCTGGGGTTTGAGATCCTCAACTTTAGGGAGCGGATCGGTAGATGACCAATCCGTAAAGATAGGGAAAGGAATAGGATAGTATATCCCGGCAGCCCACCAGCCTGGCAGCGCCAAGCGGCCTGGCCGTAGTATACCCGCTCGCAGAGGCTTATAGAAATAAACTCAAACTCACAGGAGCTTTCATAATCGTTGCCTCGCCTATCATACCCTAGCCGTTGCTTGGTTCAAGAGTGATCACCTCTTTCCAGGTTTGGTTGGTAGGATCGGCCAGATCGGGTAAGGTGGCTAACATCCTCACCGACCCAAGTGGCCTTTTCAATATTGCAAGTACTTTGGCTACTCAGGATAGTGTCCCAAGAGAGCATATTGCAGCTAGGCTCTTTTATGGATGGGGATGGAAAGAAAGGAACAAGGATATATGGTGGGTGTTTATTTATTTCAAACTTGCATAATAAATTTTCATCAACCTCAATCATGTTGATTTGAGGTAGAGGGTTATTGACTATATTTGGTCTGGGAGGAGGCTTTTCAATAACCTTATCATCTATAAGATCCTGGATAGCATCTTTGAGCATATAACATTTATCGGTGAGGTGACCACTACAGCGATGGTATTCACAGTACTGGGCATGATTCCAAGTCCTGGGCAGGTGGTTCGGTGGCTTATAATTTTCCAAAGGCTTTAGCACTCCTTGTGCCATTAGCCCTGCAGATCACATCGGGGCTTGTAGTTCATCATAATACTGGTTCGCCTTGTTCTGATTTCTGAAATTTCTATTTGGGCCATTATTCCCTCCGACTGTGTTGACAGACCTGTCCGCTCCATAAGACCATGGAACATCGTCATAATTTTGGGTAGGAAAAGTGGCTGATGCATTTCCTACCATATTAATCTGGTGTGTTTGCAAGTACAGAAATGCTCTTTCCTTTAGAGTAACGGAAAGAGATGGGAGGCGTATTGACTTGTATTTTCCCCGTCCGTATATCTTCATCAATACGTGTTCCTATCTCCACAATTTCTTTGAAATTGGTATAGGGGAGATACCGCATATGTTCCTGTAAATGGCCGGAGGTTTTGATGAACATTCTCGCATGACTCTGGATCAACCTGGCAAAGCTGTCCGAGCCAATTTCTTTTCCAATTCCATCGCAAACCAAAGACATGTTTCTTTTCCCTTTCGGGTGCAATCATTTCGAGGTCTCTTTTATTTTCAGGTCGGTGTTGTCCTTGTATCTTTCAAGGAACCCTTCACTATCCGTCCCAAGTAC